>CAUYPK010111103.1:0-19798 GCA_963574355.1 Loris lydekkerianus | reverse complement strand
CACACATATATACATACCTACACACATATATAGGAGACATACATTATATATATGAAATCTTCTATGCTTCTGCTTTCTGAAGAACTCTAATATACTGTCATCCCTGGCACCATCCAAACTTGGCCTGGAATTGACTGTTGTTCTTCCCTGGCTGCTGCCTCTAAGGGCCATGTGCTTGCAACTTCTCCTTGGGTGTGTGAGGAGGGGTGCTGCACTCATCACTCAGGTGAGCGGGGTGCTAGTTTGCATGTTTACTTTGCCATGTTCCTTTTGGACCCTCTATGACTTGAGTATGAACTATATTTGGTACATTTTACTCTTAAGTTCAACATAGGAGCGAGAACCCTTACATCCTTGGAGTAGCTCCTCAGACACTTTGGAAACAGAGGTGTGCAGTGTGGTGTTTGTGCTGAAGTATGCATTTTTTAGCCTGAAGGTCCTGAAAATGGGATGATGTCTCAGCCTGCCAAGATGTCTCACGTGTGCTCCTGGGTAGGTGGAGGGACTGAGAGACAGATGTGGTTTCTTCCTGTACATACGTACTTTTTCATATAAAATAGGGAACTATATTACCTAAAAAAAGAGAAACTAACCCCACCAACCTAATACAACCATTATTAGAATTTTGGCTCATTTCCTTCTAGTCTTTTTTCCTATGCAGCTTTTAAAAAATAACTAGAATCACAGTGTTTATGTGACTTTGTATATGATTTTGTTGTCACTTAGCATCATAGATAGGCATATTTCCTGTTATTTGATAATTTTTATCATGTTGTAAAAATGCTTTTAAAAAATATACTGGGAAAATTTAACATCCCATGGAATGAATCCCACCAGTGAGTCAACTACTCATCTCTATATTATTGGGTGTCAAGCTAGGATTCAAAATTCTGCCTTCCTACAACAAATGTTTTTCTATGTATGGCTTTTTCCATATTTTAAATTATTAACATTTGCTTTTGCTAGATGACCAGAAGGTGAATTACTAAGGTATTAAGTAAAAATCTTTAAGTCTCTATACATGTTACCAAGTTGCTTTCAGGAGGGTTCACTAATTTTCATAAACCTCAGCGATTACAAGTGGGGCAGTTTCTCCAGTTGTCTCTACCTCTCAGCGTTACTAACCTCTCTACTGAATAATAGACCAGTCTCTCTTTTGTCAGTTATATTGTTAGTGAGGTTTATTTTATAAGATGTCCTCTCCTCCAGAGAGTCCCTCCACTTGTATCTATGAAGTCTATTTTTGTATCTATTATTGTATCTATGAAGTCTACTTGTATCTATTAAGTGTATTTTTTTAGTAGCATATAAAGAAGTGTAAAACAGTGACAAGCAGGTCCTCCATCCTGGACCCCTGTTTCTCCAGACTCTACCCAGAAGCAACCACTCGTGCTAGTTCCCCTTTTTTTCTTCCGATCCAGCTTTTCAATATTTATCCAGGCCCAAGAATTTACAGGTATAAATGTCCACTAGACACATTCATAGAAAAGCAAAAAAAAAAAAAAAAAAAGCAACGTAGGCTGGGCTTGGTGGCTCAGACCTATAATCCTAGCACTCTGGGAAGCTAAGGCCAGATTGCTTGAGCTCAATAGTTCAAGACCAGCTTATACACGTGTCTGTACTAAAAATAGAAAAATTAGCTGGCTGTTGGAATGAGCACCTATAGTCTCAGCTATGTGGGAGGCTGAGGCAGGAGGATCACTCGAGCTCAGGAGTGAGGTTGCTGTGAGCTAGGCCACTGTACTCTACATGGAGTGAGAGAGCAAGACTCGGTGTAAAAACTACAAAAAAAAGCACTTGAGGGAATCTATACAGGATGGTGAGCCAAGTGTGGGCACTGGGACCCCTTTCCCAGGCTGGCTGCTAGCCACAGTGAGCTCCTCATAAGGTTCCCCACTCTGCCCCCCATGATGGAGACAGACCTGCCTGCAGACTGCAAACTGAAGAATCGCAACCAGGCGTGGGGACTTGTGGGTCGGTGAGGTGACCCTGAAGGAAAGCTGTCCACCAAGTTGGGATATTTTCAGTGATCTCAGTGTCGAAGATGTGAGGGGGCTCCAACTTGAGAGCACAAGGACTGCCTGAAGAGGTCCAGGCCTTGCGAAGTTTCTGCACTCCAGAATCTTAGAGCTCGGGCATGCCTAGGAGTCCATGTGACTGTCACTGTCAGCCCCAGATCACTCGGTGGCTCCTCCTCTCCTGTGTGCCCTGTCAGGCTTCAGTGAATCTTGCTGCCTGCTTTGCTGATCATCTGTCTCTGCTATCGGGTCCTCGAGTCTTCACTGTCTCATTTCCCACTGCCTTTCAGGCTTTCTTTAAAGGGCACCCTCTGCACCAGCTCCAGTGTCAGGACAGCATGTCTTTCTTCCCAGACGGGCCTACAGTGCTCAAAACCATACATATATGGATACTTACCAGGGAAGGCAGTGAGGATGGGGACCAGTGGGGATGTGGTATGGGAAAAGAGATATTGCAAGGTCAACCCCCAAGATGACAACAGGAGATTTAGACCAAAGGCTCAGGGTCTCAAGTGCCCATGGACCCAGGAATGGATTAACAAATTGTGGTATATGTATACCATGGAATACTATGCAGCCATTAAAAAGATGGAGACTTTAAATCTTTTTTGTTTACCTGGATAGAGCTGGAACATATTCTTAGTGAAGTATCTCAAGAATGGAAGAAAAAGTATCCAATGCATTCAATACTATTATGAAATAAATATATAATCACCTACACATTCATACAAATGATAAAACAAAACTATAGTCCAGAAAGAAGGAGGGAAGAGAGGGGAGGGGGAAGGCTGGGAGGAGAGAGGGTATTTGGTGGGACCTCACCTAATGTGCATAATGAAATGGTACATTTTAAAACTAGTAAGAGTAGAATATAAATATCTTAGCAAAATAAATAAGTAAGTAAGGTGATGGTTATGTTAACAAGTTTGGTGTAAGCTTTCCACATTGTATATCAAATCAGCACCATTGTACCCCATAAATGCATTAATGGACACAGTTATGATTTTATAAAAAAAATAAAAAGAAACAAAACCCCCACAAAGGCTCTGGGTCTGTGGGTGGCAGAATTCCTAACCAGGTATTAGTGACACTGCAGGGGTGAAGTTTTCTGAGGGCTCCTGGGTTCCTGGGTGGGCTCTTGAGGGGCTAAGAGGTGTGAAAGGCATCACAGGATTACCTCTAGTAAGCCCTGGTGTAACAGCAGCGGTGGCCAGCAGAGGGCGCGGTTAGCCACTTCTGGCTCAAATGTGACACAATGAGGTCCTGTGATCCCGGCCTCACCCATCAATGGGGAAGTTCCAAAGAGGACTTTGGACAACACCAAAGTTTGTCTTCCCGGTGTTTCCTACGTTATCTGGTGTGTTACCCTTATGTCCATTCTGTCACTATGTTTGCACTGCAATGATTTTAGTAATTCCAACATGTATTGTTAACTATTATTTTGTGAGACCAAAATTACTCATTTATATCTTTCAAATATATAAATCTTTTGTTGTGCACCTAGTTTGCAGTGGCTTCCTCTGTGATGAGGAAGGTTCAGTCCCTGGACTCAAGAGAGATCAGAAATATCCAGTAAGAATTAAAAAACAAGGGGTAGAATATAAAGCACTTGAAAAGAGGTACAGGTGAAGTCTGATGGTGGTTCATATGGGAAAGGTCATCATTGGTTGAAGCAACAAGGGAAGTCCTTCCTAAAGGAAATAGCAGTTGGAAAGGGTCTTAAGATTTACGGAAAATTGTATAACTTTTTATTTTGAAATTTTAATCTTTCACATGAGTGCATCTTTCACTGGTGAAAATAGAGCAAACACAGGGATAAAAGTTGGACTCAGAGAAGCAGCCAGTTGTGTTACAATGTAGGACAGGCCAGGTGCAGTGGTTCATGCCTGTAATCCTAACATTTTGGGAGGCTGAGGTGGGAGGATCACTTGAGATGAGCCTTAGCAACATAGTGAGATCTCATCTCTACAAAAATAAGCCAGGCCTGGTGGCACTATCTGGTAGTCCCAGCTACTTGGAAGGCTGAGGCAGGAGGATTGCGTGAGCCCAGGAGCTTGAGCTTGCTGTGAGCTATGATGACACCACTGCCCTTGAGCCTGGGTGACAGAGGGAGACCTTGTCTCAACAGGAAAGGAAAAAAACCAGAATCTGTGACAAATGAAGAATGATTGGTGGTGAGACTGGAAACAGATTTGGGGCCACAGTTTGGGGCCACATTCTTGGTGACAGTGAAGCAGTGGATGTTTATAAGAAGGAGATTCTGGATAAAAAGCAGAGGATTTGGGTTTGATGTCTTCTTGTCATTTCTGAGAAGGAGATGAATGATTTTTTAAAGTGGCTTGTGAAATTTAGTTCTTAGAAAGGAATCACCTTTGATCATCCATAAAGAGAATCAGCTTTTCTCAATTGAGAAATCTCGTGATGTATTTCATGCATCCCAGGTTAAAAATTACTATTTAGTCTAAAACAGAGCTTATCAAATGTGTTTATCACAATAACCTACCTCGAGATCTTGTTAAAACATAGACTGTTGACCCCACTCCCAGAATTTCTAGGACAGCCAAGAAAATTACACTGTTGCAGCTGGTGTGGGGACCACCGTCAGTACCTCTCCTTAACATTCTACCGGACATTTCTCAGTATCTACACTGGGTGGCAGCAGAGAGCACCCAAGGCTCTGCACTGCGGCCAAACCTGGAAACCCCAGGCAGAGGCTGTCGACGTGTTTCTGTGTGTCTTCAGCGTAGGCTTTCTTTGCTACCAAATGACACAAACCAGCCACAACACCGACCTCTTCAAAACGCAAGTCCACATTGCAGAAAGGGGTGATTGGTGGCTCGGATCTTGTTCCTTCTCCAGAATGCCCAGCCCCAGGCCAGACACCCTCTGCTACTCTGCCTCACCCGCCCCTCACTGCGATTGAGTCCATCCTTAAGGAGGGGGCAGCTTTGATAATCTTCAAGGTCACTTGCAGCAACGGTTCTGTCTGGGCAATGCCATGGCTGTAAAGCTGGCAAGAAACCATAATGCCAGCTGCTGGATAACGTTTGGGAAATTACAGGCAAGTTTTTCCAAGGACAAGGAGGAAATATCCAATCATTGCTCACAGCAGATTCAAAAACTGTGTACTGGGAATAGGGAAAATAGCACAGGCCTACCTCCTCAAGGAGAGAAAAGGAAAAGAAATGTTGCGAGTCTGGGTTGTTGTATTTTGTTTTTGGCTGGTTGATTTTTAAGTCCTGAAGTGATTAAAGAACTCTGTACTACTAGATTTCAGAATCAAAGGTCCTATGTGAACAGGGGGGGCTGGAGGGAGGGTGGAAGAGCCCTGCGCAACGCTGGGGTGGATTAGAGCTTGGAAAGGGAACCAGCCCAGAGTGCACAGGGGAGGGTGTGGCCAGGGGTCCTTCCAGCATCCTCAAACCAGGTCTCACAGCGCCCTGCCCAATGTCTCCACAGAGACGTTGTCTGGATCTGACACTGAAAGTAGCCGGGTGCTGTCCTGAGCGAGAAGGGGTCCTGCCACGCTGTCCACGTGTCTGCCATGGCTGCTTCAGCATCTGGGAGCCATATGTGGGAAGGCGTGGAAGGAAGTTGGCCCCCATGTCCCTGCTCCTCTGGTAGCCCAAGGGTGGAGTGAACTGTCGAGAACCCCTACTTCTCAGTCCTACCCTTCTACGTGTATCTCCCTAATTCCATCCCATCCTAGCCTGGGGCTGTGTGTGGTTGCCTTCTGTACTCTCCTTTGTAGAATTTCAGAATTGGGCATGATACTAGACGTGATCATCTGTGCTCTGCACTCTGGGGACGTGTGGTACTAGTCAAATCTCTTCCCTTTCCTCACTGTTACACCTGCTAAGTTCTTTCTTCTCCAGGCTAACATTCCTTTTCTTCTGTGATGTGTTTAACATGATTCTGAGTTAACTTCCCAGTCCCCTCCCTCTTCTCGTCACCCCCTGCCTGGCCCTTAAGGTGAGGTGTCCCAACTGGAGCACAAACTTCAGGCTGATACATGAACAGGGTTCTGTTTACCTAAACTTTATGATTTCATAAAAGGAAAGCATATTTCCTCTGGGCCTTTCTCCTCCTAGACTGCATAGACGTAATGATTTTAGTTTTATGTGTAGGATAACCCTCCACCTCTAGAAGAAGTGAAGTACTAATAAGTCTAGGGGGTTCTGGTTAATTTGTGAATCATTGAGAAAGAATCCACCTTGTTCTGGTGAAAAGGAGACAGACATAGTTGATTTGAATCAACAAAGGGCAGAGAGTCAAACTCTGCTAACAACTATTTTCCTTGTTAATATTTTTCTCTAGTTCTTTCTGATCTAGTCTGCTTATTGTAGGATTGAGATAAGATACCAGTTTATTTTTATGTATTTATTTTTTTTGAGACAGAGTCTATGTCACCCTGGGTAGAATGCCGTGGCGTCACAGCTCACAGCAACCTCAAACTCTTGGGCTTAAGCGATTGTCTTGTCTCAGCCTCCCAAGTAGCTGGGACTACAGGCACCTGCTGCAATGCCTATCTATTTTTTTGTTGCAGTTGTCATTGTTGTTTAACTGGCTCTGGCGGGTTCGAACCTGCCAGCCTGGGTGTATGTGGCTGGTGCCCCACCCACTGAGCTATGGGTGCGGCCCAAGATACCAGTTATTTTTATCCTAGTTAATTTTATCTAACATAAATAGCATTTTCTAATATTTTAAAGTTTTAATGCTGTTAGACATTTTTTAATATCTGTTTCAAACATCAGTCTTTTTAAACTGGCTATATATTTTTCTATAACGTATAGAAAATCACACCTTAATTCTTACTGGCAATATTTTCCTTGGTATTTGGGTTTATGTTTTTAGATTAGTATCCCCAAATAGGAATTATTGTATCTAAGGGTGATTTTTTCTTTGCATTCGAATGGCTTTTTAAATTAATTTTTTCACTTAACTCAAATAATTTATGCTCATTAAAAAATACAGATAAATAATAATTAGTAATAAGAAGAAAAGTCACCTTTGGTTTCACCATTAGGAAATAACTACAGTTAATATTTGTATGAACATTTGTCTAGGTCCTTTTTCTCTATATGCATGTTTATTTCACAAATTATGGAATCATATTATTTATACCATTATGTAACCTGGTGTTTGAATTATTACAAATTTTCCAGTTGTAGAAATATATTTCCTCAACACAATTTTAACAAGTGCAAGCATTCTATTATTGTTATTAAAACTATTATTTTATTATCTTAGAAGTAATAACTAGGATAATAATGTAATAATGATAATTAACATATATGATGTAATTTTTGTATACCAGGCAGTATTTAAAATGTTTTACATACCTAAGCTCATTTAATCCTCACAATAGCCCTACAGGTAAGTCCTACTGCTCTCTCCCTTCTAGCAAAAAGAAAAATTTATGCATAGAAATATTAAACAGTTTACCTAATTAAGAATATACCATAAATACACATGAACCATTGTAGAACACTTAAATTTCTTTTTTGCTTGCAGTCTTAAGTGATGTTGCTGTTAATTCATGAAACAAGTGTTCCTTGAGCTCCCACTCTATGCCAGGTGTTTTGCTGGAAGCTGTGCTATAAGGTGGATGTGACCACAGAGGGTGGGCTTGGCTGGGAAAGGGACCTCTTTGAAAGGATCCCAGCATCAGTCCAGGGTTTCTCTGTTCTGTTCCCCCACAGAGCTGAGGGGAGCTCCGCCCCTCCCGCACGCCCTCCAGAAGGCCCCCTCCTGCTCCACACACTTGCCAGGGTGGGGCCTTGTGGCATTGGTTTTTTCCTTCCTGAATCAGACAACCAAAGCCAAGGGTGTGGCCTGGTGGCTGATCTTGCACCTAGGATTCTGCTGTGTGTTCCAAGCAGTGTTCTCACTAATAGAGAAAATGCCCAGACACGTTCATTGTCAGTTGTTAAAGAATAAGTGCATTGACTGCTTTACTTTGCCGTAGTCCCTGACCCAGGTTATTTCAGCCTTTCCTGCGGGCTATTTGCTGATGTGTAGTACACTGCGGGTGGGGGCTAAAACCTCTCTGGGCACCAATAGCAAAGTGTTTCTTTCTGTGTGTGTGTGTCTTTCTTTGGCTCCCTCCTTTCTTTCTTTCTTCTAAATTTATTTTTATTTTTTTTAGAGACATAGTTTCACTTTTTCTCCCTTGGTAGAGTGCTGTGACATCACAGCTTACAGCAACCTCCAGCTCTTGGGCTTAGGCCATTCTCTTGCCTCCGCCTCCTGACGGGCACCTGCCACAATGCCTGGCTATTTTGTTGTTGTTGTTGTAGTTTGTCCCGGGCTGGGTTTGAACCCGCCACCCTTGGTATATGGGGCCAGTGCCCTACTCACTGAGCCACAGGCGCTGCCCTTTTCTTTCTTTTCTTTTTGAGACAGAGTTTCACTTTGTTGCCCTGAGGAGTGGCATCATAGTTCACAGCAACCTCAAACGCTTGGGCTCAAGCGATCTGCTTGCCTCAGTTTTTCATTTTTAGGGTCTCATTCTTGCTCGGGCTGGTCTCAAACTCATGAGCTCAAGCGATCCACCTGCCTCGGCCTCCTAGAGTGCTAGGATTACAGGTGTGAGCCACTGTGCCCAGCCTCGTGTATTTTCTTTTATTAGTAGCTTTAGCCATATTACTCCCCCATTTAAAGTGTAACAGACATTATTATTATTTTTTATTTTTTTGAGGCAGAGTCTCACTCTGTTGCCCTGGGGAGAGTGCTATGGTGTCATAGCTCACAGCAACCTCAAACTCTTGGGCTTGAGCAATCCTCCTCCCTCAGTTTCCCGGGGACTATAGGCATCTGTCATGATGCCTGGCTAGTTTTTCTATTTTTAGAAGAGATGGGGTCTCACTCTTACTTAGGCTGGTCTTGAACTCCTGACCTCCAGCAATCTACCCACCTCAGCCTCCCAGAGTGCTAGGATTACAGGTGTGAGCCACTGCACCCTACCAACATTATTTTTTAATATGTTCATATAGTTGTGCAACCATTACCACTATCTAATTTTAGGACATTTTCATTACCCCAAAGAGAAACCTCATATTCATTATCATTCCTCATTCCTCTCTTCCCCCAGCTCCTGGCAACCACTAATCTGCTTTCTGTCCCCACGGACTTGCCTGTTCTGGACATGTCACATAAATGGAATAATGCAAACTGGACTTCTCTCACTTAGCTTAATGTTTCCAAGGTTCATCTGTGTTGTAGCATGCATCAGTACTTTATTAGTTTTTCAGGCCATATACATATGCCACATTTTGTTTATTCATCCATCAGTCAATGGACATTTAGGTTGTTTCCACATTTTATTTGCTATGCACAATGCTGCTGTGATCATTTGTGTATGAGTTTTTGTTGGAACATATGTTCTTAACACTCTTGGGTATATCCTAGGAATGGAAGTACTAGATCATAAGGCAACTCTATGCCAAACTGTTTTCCAAAGTGGCTGTATCATTCAATCCCACTAGCAGTGCGTGAGAGTTTCTGGCATTTTTAATTGGCATTACCATGAAATCTCTGAAAGACAGGCAGTCACCAGCCAACTGGCTCCGTGGCTCTCCAGCTCACAATTCCACAGTGCGTGGAGGTTCTCAGCACAACTGTGATCCTCTTGGCAGGGGCCACACGTGCCTTCTGTCTCACAAGTGCATATGATGCTTAAACAATTATGTCTGTTCCATGACTCAGTTTTCTTAGTGACATCTGGCATTGTTGACCTATGAGTCTGATGTCTGCAGAGCCACCATCACACTTTAACCTACAATCCCATTGCTTAGGACTAACAATGATAGCATCCTGCAATTTACAAAGCTCCGCAAAGTACTGGGTTATCTCTCTTTCCTTTAAGGCCTTGGCTTCCCAAGGTGTTGGCCTTGCTATAGCAAAGTAATCCAGGCTACTGATGTGTTAATGACCAATAAGACCTGGCCTTTCATCGGGGGCTCACTGTGTTCTAATAATTCCCTAGTATAAAAGCATCTGTAATGACGAGAACATCAGGCCTACAGAAGAGCAAAACAGCTCTTGAGGCCTCTCAAACCTGGCCCTAAGGGACTCCCTCTGTGTGAGGCCACAAGGGTGGCATTGTTGTAGGAACTTAGTACTGTGTTCAAGCTGGAAGATTCTCTAGATCTTTCTTTCTATGCAAAGATCATTTGTAAAACAGCTAAGATTGGTGGCAGATTTCAAGAAAAATTTTCTTTTTGCTTATGTATGTTATTTTTTTTTTTTCCTAAAAAACGAACATGTAATAACTGAACATTTTTTAAAGAAACAAAGGATTAGGGCTAGACCCAGGAGTTAGAGACCTCTGAGGTTCATGGTTCTTCTATAAAGTCAGTTGTTATGAGCATCCTTCTTGTCTGCAAACCAGTTCTCTGTGCTTCAGAAGACATTTCCCACAACCACGGCTCCTTTAAAAGGAGAGGCTTTGCAAAAGACTCATCTCAAATATTTTTTCACCATCTATAAATTACATACAACTGTCTTCTCCTAACGTTAACATCAATGTGTATATGAATTTCCTCTGAAAATGGTCAGGCATGATTGCTCCTTAGAGAAATGTTTTCTCTCTCTCCCTCCCTCTTCTGTCACGCTCCCAAAAGCTTATAAATTCCCAAGAATTCTCTGTGTTAACTTTTTATTGTGTCATTTCATCCTGGATGAAAAAGATTACCATATTCTGTGGATGAACCTCCTTTAAACCTCAACTTGTAGGAGAGCTGTGTGTTTTCTAAGCCTGAACAGTCTAGAATCCTGGCTCATGAAGGCTGTGGTCAATCTAAGGACTGGGTGTTGTTCATTTAAATTCAAATTTCCCAGCTTTAATGCAAATATATCATGACAGTAACACCCTACACCACTTTCTGGTCCAGCTCACCTTCTTTTTTCCTGTCCTGGTATTATATAAATGTTCTACTATTTTAGCAAGCAACCAGTCTGGAAAATAAAGCAATTCAAATACAATGGGCTGCCATATTACCATTGCCCCATTTCTCTGTGATATTTATGCACCAGAGATGAATGCTACTTTGTAATTTCAGAGGTCATCTCATCCAATCCCCTCCTTCCAGGAAGGAATGTATCTAAAATAACCCAGGCTGTGGCTGTCCATCACATTCTTAAAGTTGTGTGGGTGTGGAAAGATGACATCTGACAAGTAATTACTTGCAATATCTAATTTTTATGAATTTTGGAAGTTCCACCTGATTACGACCTGGATATTTTTTGCTTCATTGGATGCCATTTTCTCAGAATAGATCTGGTAACCTAACAATAGTAGTCATTGCATATTGAGCACATATTCAATGCTGGAAACCATTCACCTAATGCTTTCAAACAATATCTTGGTTTATTCGCAAGACAATCCCGTAGTATTATTTTCAGCCCTTTCCAGAGGAGAAACAGGAGACCTGGAGATATGAAATAGCTCGGCAAGATGACCCGATTAGACTCTTGGTCAATCATGGCAGATTGAACACACTTGTTTACCACTGTTTTGTCCTAAAACCTCACTAAAGTGACACTAAAGGGATTTTAAGGAGGCCAGTGCCTTTATCCACTAGGCCACTGACTAAAGGGATTTTTAAAGCCACAAAATGACAATAATACAAGAGAATAAGAGAGTAAATAACAGCAATGAAATTTTGGAAGCTGGAAAGAGAGGGATAAGTGTCAATTTAACAGGCCAGAAAATGGTATGACCTTTGTCAATGAGGGTGAAGCTTGAAGTAGGCAGAGTCCCCTGAAAATGGGGTGCAGGTGGGGCTAAAAGTGGAGTTTGCTAATAGTTTGTGTATGGAACAGTTTGATGCCCCTAGCGCCTCTTCCTCATCCTAGTAGAGACTCAACACTTTTTCCCTGGAGCTACTGGCTTTGGGCAGCATGACGGAGGACAAGAGAGCACACCACACCAGGGACTGAGTGACAGTCCATATGCTGAACAGTGAGACCACCGGCCCCTCCCCCAACACAGCTCCAGAACATTGGCAGCTGGGTCAATAGCGTCCCGCCAGGAGTCTGGAGCATTCCTTTCTGGGAAAGATGACCAGCTCAGGACACAAAACTTAAAGATGTTAAGGGCCAGAAATGCCCTGGTGAAAGTGCCCATTCGCTTACCCTCTGGTGAATTCCATAGTCAATGACCGTCACCCCCACATAAAGAGCTGCCCATTAGCTATTTAATGCCTCACTCTCAAATATGAGTGGACAGCTAGGGGTCAACAGGCATTTGAGAGAAACCTCTACTATCAAAGCTATAGACAAAAACAACGAAGAAGCAAAAAACGAGGAACTTGGGAAGAAACAAGCAATCTAGGCAGCAGAGGGAAACAGCGATCAGAGCAGCCACGACATAGTCCTGAGGGTTGATCCTGAGACAATACACACCGGAGCACAGGTGGTTATAATACAGGACCATTCACCAACCAAAAATAATTCTTGAAACTTCATAGTGTGTGAACAGAAAGAAAAATTACAAAAAGAAAAGAAAATGAAAGTAATTAAGGAAATCACCAAGAGAGTTGAATAATATCAATGATACTGAAAACAAGAGAGAAAACATAATAAATCAGAAGATCAGTCCAGGGAGTTTAACATCCAAATAATAGTAGCTCCTTAGGGAGGGAACAGAGAGCATGGAGGGGAGAAAGATGTAATTCAAGAAATTTCCCCATGTCCAAAGGACATGAATGAGCAGATGGGAAAGGTCCACAGAGTCCCAGGCACAATTCATGAAATAGACTCATAACCAGGTAGGCACAGTTGACCCCTCTTACCTTTGGGAGATGTGTCCCAAGGCCCTCAGTGAGTGCCTGAAACTGAGATAGTCTGAACCCTGTGCATACAATTTTTTTTCGTATACATACCTACCTATGATAAAGTTTAATTTATAAATTAGGCAAGATAGAAGATGAGCAACAACAATAATAAAATAGAACAATTATAACAATCTGCCAGCATTATTACTCTTGTGCCTTGGGGCCATTAGGCAAAATAAAGGCTCCTTGAGCGCAAGCTTTACAGTATCACGATGGTGGCTGCCATAAGCCAGTAGCTACTAAGTGACTAATGGGCAGGTCGTATCTGCAATGTGGGTACTCTGGACAAAGGAATAATCACGTCTGGGGTGGGATGGAGTGGAATAGTACAAGATTTCATCCTGCAATTTAAAACTTATTGTTTATTTCTGGAATTTTCCATTTAGCATTTCCTGACCATAGGTGACTGAGGGTAACTGAAAACACAAAAGCAAAACCATGCACAAGGCCGGGCTGCTGCATCTGTGAAACTTCAGACCACTAGGAACAAAGAGAAGATGCTAAAAACTTCCAGAGGTGAAGGAAAGGGATGTCAGGAATCAGAAGGACATCAGACTTCTTGAAGAAAGCAACATTAGATACTAAAATCCATGCAGGAATGCTTTCAAAATCCCGAGAATTATTTATACTCAGAATTCTATACACAACCAAACCATCAAGCAAGACAGTTCCAGAAATGCAAAGTCTTGACAACTTTGATTTTTATTTAGCCTGAGGTACGTTTCTCGAAAATGAGGGAATTATCTAAGGAAGAGGAAAGATGGTAAAGGAAGCAGGAAATAGCAGGGTGACAAATTCCCATATGTCACCCTGGGGATTCTCTGGAAGCCCCAGAGTTACACCTTAGGAGAAGAACCATGGTGGCTGGAGAACCACTGGGCCAGGCTGGAGCATGAGTCCGGAGGGGTCTGCCGGGTGGGATGGGGGCTGTCTCCAGAGAAAAGATCCCACTAGTACATGACCAGATGAGTCTGGGCATGCTGAGAGATTGCTACTTGTTTTTATTTATTTTTAATTAATTAATTATTTTTATGCAGAGTCACTCTGTCGCCCTGGATAGAGTGCTGTGACATCATAGCTCACAGCAACCTCAAGCTCTTGGATTCAAGAGATCCTCTTGCCTCGGTCTCCTGAATAGCTCGGAGACTACAGGTGCCAGGCACAAAGCCCGGCTACTTTTTCTATTTTTAGTAGAGATGGGGTCTCACTTTTGCCCAGGCTGGTCTGAAACTCCGGAGCTCAGGCATTCTGCCTGCCTCGCCTCCCCGAGTGGTAGGATTACAGGTGTCAGCCACTGCGCCAGGCCAAGATTACTACTTTTGAAGGAAAGGTAGTGATAAGTCTCTGTTAAGTACAGAGAAAGCCAAATAAACAAAGAAAAGGTGATCATTTTTAGCTGCAGGGAAAGCAAATGTACCTCTTGGCCTAACTGTGGATCATAATCACAGGGTCATAGGGCATAAGCACTGAATATTGAGAAAGCCAGAGTCATAATCTTGCTCTATTTGGAGAACAGGAGAGAGAAAGTGAGCAAAGAGATTTAAGAGACCAAAACCTCAATTTTTTCAAAGTCAATAGAAAAGATCTACAATTTAAACAAGATATAAATATAGCCATATGTGCGTTGTATAAATATACGTTGATAAACACCAGAAGAAAATAGCTAAAAGAGTTAGAGGCAGTTGTGTCCAGAGGCAGAAGAATGCTAATTTGCATTCTAAAGCTTGTAGAGTCACTGGGCTTCTTAAACTGTATATATGCATAACTAGCTTTGGTTTTTTTTTTAGTGAACATTCATGGCTAGTAGTTGCAAAATCAGTATTCGAACTCAATTCTTGCCTGAATCCAAATCTCTTTCTATTATCTCGATTTTGCCTCTCAAAATAATTGTTTGCTAGTATCTGCCTTCCGACTGATTTTCTTTAGAGTCAATTTGTACAAGTGACTCAACAATCTACAAACTCCATGAGGGCAGGGTCTGTGACTATTTTGCTGACCATTATATTCCCAGTGCCCAGTGCAGCACCTGGAAACTAGCCTCTCAAAAAATACTTGGCATTAAATCCATTTTCTAAATCTCTCAGTCTATTGGTTTCTGTTCTTGAATGTCCACTTCCCTCTTAAAGGCCCGTTCTGTGCTTCACACAGGTGTGAACGCCACAGCAGGTGCATATCCAGGAGTGAATTGGAGTTGTGTGATCCTCCTAGACTAGAGAATTCAGGATCTGAGTGATGAGAGTTCACTGCCTAAGCTCTCTTGATTTCCCTAAAAAAGGTGCCATTATTCAGCTGTCCTGACTGTACTACAGTGGCTGCAATTTGATGGCTGTCTGGCTCTCCTAGATGCAGCAGAATCTGGGTAGAATTTTATTTGACTAGATGTTATCTTATACTTTAAGTCATTGGCCTAAGGATCCTCCCTTTCCTTCCTTCTTTACTCCCTTTCCCCTTCCATCCTGTCCTTCCTTTCTACAATGAGTATACATTGGGCACCTACTACTTACTGGGCACAGGGGGGAGGTAGGTAGGAAGACACCTGAGAAAATAAAAGGTGATTAATATTATCCTTGCCATTGAAGAGCCCACAATCAAGTGAGAGAGCTGGGCGTGCAATCAGCTTCCCAGCTGGAGCCAGGAAACAGGCGCTCAGCAGCACCTGGGGCACACTCAGGATGTGGAAATGTGGGGGGAAAGTGTGTAATACCAGCTGGAACCAGGGAAGCCTTGGCAGGCAGCTTGGGGCTCACAGGGAGAGAACCGGGGCTCTGGGTGTGGGGAGGACAAGACAGAGGCTCACAGAAGCCTGGGACCTCGATGGCAGGACCTGGAGACAGAACCCAGTGCTTCCTGCAGACCATCCGGTAAAGGGTGAGGTACAGCATATCTGCCCTTCTCTACACTTGTCCTTGGGGACTGGGCTTGTGATGTGACTTAAAAATCTCCAAAAATGCTGATGGGATGGGAGGGCCAACCGGAGTGGCCCTGCTGCCACCTTGAAGAGGAAACAGACACAAGGCCACAGACTCCTGCCCAACTTGGGCCTAGGAATGTGCTCCAGGGCCTCTGCGTGAGGCCTAGCTGTCAGGCTGGATTGGCTGCAGTCATCCAGAACTCACCGAGATTACCTTAAATGACAAGGAGAACTTGTTCTGCAGTTGGAGGGATGTCTGACAGAGCCCAAGGGCAGGGGACTTGAATCCAGAACTTCAGTATTGTAGGAACCCTGCACGTTCTTTCTCTCCATTGCTTCTTGGGCTTCCTCCTGCCTATGGCAGCTTGTTCCTCTGAATTCCAGTCTGCATGCTAGAAAACAGCCCCAGAAGGCACCTGCACAGACCAGCTAGATGGAGGCTTGGGGAGGGGTTAGGACAGACATAGTTAGGTGCCAAGTTCTGTTAGGTCAGAGGAGAGATCCCAAGCCTGTGTGTAGAGCTAGAATTCATTTAATTGAGCTGGAGTTTAGGATCCTGGCTTCCCTGAGGGAGTTAGTCTCCTGCAGTCTCTGAACTGGGTGGGTGGCTGGGCTGGGAATCCTTCAAGGGAATCTTCAAAGAAGCCATTTACTCGTATTGGAACAAAATCCAAGCTTGCACAGCAGCAGGGACCGCACAGACTGGGAAGGCTGAGGAGGGTCCCAGTTCCTCTTTGGGGGTCCCAAATCCAGCTCCTCTTATTAGTGGTCTAGTTCCCAGGGCCATGTGACTATTGAACACCTGAAACAGAGCTGGTCCAAACTGAGATGGCCTGAGAGTGTAAAGTACACACTGAATTTTGAAGACTTAGTACAAGGAAATGTAAAATATCTCACTATTTTAATATTACTTATAGCAATATTATTAGTATTAATGTTAAGTGATAATGTTTTGGGACATAATGGGTAAAATAAAATATTTTAGTAAAGTTAATTTTACCTGTTTCTGTTTATTTTTTAAAAATGTGACTATTAGAAATATTAAAATTACAAAAGTGGCTCACATTATATTTCGATTAGATATCACCAATCTAGACCCTAAGCCTAATGGGTTGCCTTTATGGAAAAAAGCAAAATCTGGCTCGGTGTCTGTAGCACAGTGGTTATGGTATCAGCCACATACACCGAGGCTGGCCGGTTCAAACCAGGTCCTGGCCAGCTAAACAACAATGACAACTGCAACAAAAAAATGGCCAGGTGTTATGGCAGGTGCCTGTAGTCCCAGCTACTTGGGAGGCTGAGGCAAGAAAATTGTGTAAGTCCAAGAGTTGGAGGTTTCTGTGAGGGGTGACGTCACGGCACTCTATTGAGGGTGACATAGTGAGACTCTGTCTCAAAAAAAAAAAAAAGAGCAAAATCACACAGGCTCAGTACCACTTTAGAAAGTAGAGGAAAGATGTGTATACAACTTCAATGCCCCTGTTTATTATTATTTATCATTGTTTCTTGCCAGGGGCCAGACCCAAGCACCATCCATGGCTGCCCCACACTCTGCACTGTCTGGTTTCAAGCTCGCCCTAACCATAGGAGACAAGGTGAGGGCAGTGACCCTGACATAAGGCCCTGTGTACTCTTCAGGACCTGGAGACATTCTCAAGGACCTACAGGCTATTCTATGAGTCTGAAAACCTTGACAGAAAGAAAGCGTATAGCCACCCAAACACTGCCGCCTTGGCCTGTGAGATCATTGTTTCTTGGCTTGGGGCTAATATGTAGTAGCAATCTGGCCAGGCAAGGTTGGTGGCCTCAGCTTATCAAAAGCTCTAATTGGCAATTTTAAACCTCCCTGATTAATGAACAGGTTGAAAACAAATTAATTACACATAAAAATGTAATTGGATAGATAAAAATGTTCCTAGCTATGTTACTAAAGATGCCGTTGGTAATCTTTGGGAAATTCGGGAACTATGAACAGAATAAATTGTATTCTTCAGAGTTTTGGTTCTTGAATGTTCTGTCTCCACATTTGGCTAGTAGGTGACTGAATTCCCTTTAACTTTGTCCCAGGGATGTTTCCTTGGCATCCCTCTGAAACTCACAGAATTTTGAGGTTTGGGAGGCTTTCCTCATTTCGCCATCTGGGATGTCAAAGCCCCATGACCACCCTCACCCACGCTCTCATTCAACCCGACTTCCTCCACACCTTGGAATGCACCAACCTTTATATCATCACTGAGAACTCAGAGCAGTAACCACAGATTCCTTAGTTTATGTGTAATTCTGTGGTCTGCTGTGACACTCACAGAACTAGTTCTTCACCCTCATTGTGACTACAGGTGCCTGGGCTTTGCCCAGCGCAGTAACATCCCACTGTCCTGGTCTTCACCTGAGCCTCTTGCTCCAGTCCTTAGGGAAGGCAGCATTGACGGGGGTTAAGTGCGTGTGTTCTGGAGCAGGCTATCTGGGTTAAGCCCCCACACCTTCCTTGCTATGAGACTATGAGCAGATTGCTTAATCTTTCTGGAACTCAATTTTGTTATTTTTAAGCCAGGGTTCATGACAGCACCTACCTCACTGTGAAGGATAGGATCCTATGTATGCAAAATGGGACCGATTGGCTCTGTTCACAGAGCATGATACTTACATCCCACAGGTTTCCCCATGGCTTGGCAATCATTGCGCATGTGTGTAAAAGTTTAACCAAGAAATATGTGTGTCACGATGCCTCTTTTCCTGGTAATAGGTTTATTGAGCTAAAATTCATATGCCATACAATTAATCCATTTAAAGTGTATCATTCAGTGGTTTCTAGAATATTTGCAGAATGGTGTGACCATTATCACAATCAATTTTCGAACACATTGAGGACTCTAAAGAGTCGGTGCCACTGTAGTGCACTGACACTGCTCGCAAGAAACAGCCGGGACACGGATTAGAAGTATAATGCTTGCAAGAGGTGGACTTTTCATAGGTGCAGAGAAGCCCTGAGTAACCTCTGTCTTGGCCTTTTATTGAAACAGTATACAACAGGTGTGGAGAGCCCACTTACAAGGTCCACGTGCTTAATGATGGCTCTGAGCTCTTTCCCCACCAGCCAGACTCCCACCCTGTTGCACCACAAATGTTCAGAGTTCAACACCTAATTGCTAACAAGCCATGATCTTATCTCATTAACACATGCAGTTGCTTGAGGGCTTGTCTCCGGGCTGTAAAACATCTTCATGCAGGACAGGAGATTGTCCTGCTCCCAGAGCCTCCCTCAAGAAAGGGTGATTGCTCCTATAAGCCTGGTGCTCAGTCTCCTACAGTAAAGAACAACCTCATACTCTTCAGGATCGCTCTCCATCCAGACCAGGACAACCACTCATATACTTTTTGTTTTCTTTTTGGATCTGCCTATTTCGGATGTTTCATAGAAATGGAATCATGCAACATATAGTCTTTCGTGACTGTTTATTTTCACTTAGCATGTTTTTAAGGTTCACCCATGTTGTAGAATGTGTTAGCTCTTCATTCTCTTTCATGACTAAATAATATGTTATTGTATGATTATGCCACATTTTGCTTGTTCATTGATTCATTGATGGGTGTTTGGGTTGTTTTCAGTTTGGGGGCATTAGGAATAATGGTACTATTTTGTACAAATTTTTAGTGGACCTATGTTTTCATTTCTTTTGGGTTTATACCTAGGAGTGGAATTGCTGGGTCCTCTTTTAAGTCCACATTTAACCATCTGAGGAACTACCAGACTGTTTTCCAAAGTGGCTGAACCATTTTACATCCCCACCAGCAGTGTAGGAGGATTCTGATTTTTTTGTATCTTGCCAACACTTACTATTACCTTTTTGATTATAGCTACTTTGGCATATGTGAAGTGGTATGGCGTTGTGGTTTTTTTTTTATTGTGGAGAAGGGGCAGGGAAAGAAGGCGGGGGAAGAGGTGAGTGACAGGGTCGGGCCAGTGGCATGGTACCACATTGGCTGTATCTAGGTAGAGGCAGTTTCAGGCCGGGCCTTGCTGAGTCGTTGCT
>CAUYPK010111102.1:0-19548 GCA_963574355.1 Loris lydekkerianus | reverse complement strand
GATCTTCAGTTACATCTGCCATATCTTTCCTTGGGGGGGTGATCTACTCTGGTTATTCATGTTACCAGAGTTTTTCCGCTGATTCCGACCATGATTGTTTTACACCGTTTGATTTTTCCCCTGGAGATTTGTCAATGACCTGTACAGTGCTATAACCTGAGAAAGTGGGCCCTGTTTGGTGTGGTGGGGCTAAATGGTTCTTTCTTATTTTTAGCTGGTCTCTGTTCGACCCTAGTGAAACAGTTACTCTGGGTTGAAGTCTCAGCTCTGGAGAAATACCAGCAATTAAGTCACCCTGCCCCCCAAAGGCAACAATTGGAAAAGGAAAATCAAACCTTCCTACAACCACACACCCAGGGCACCCCTGAATATTCATTGGGCAATTGCCTCAGTTCATAAAGTCCAAATCAATTGTGTCAGTCATCACCTATCTTAGCTAGTTTCTAATAGTCTCCTCAGGTCCATTTTTACCCTTCTCCCTTCTGTTCTGTGGCCTGGGAAATGATTTTATGGGCTGCATCAACAGGTCATCTGCCCTCTGGCTTAACCATCAGGTTTGGCTAATGGAAGCTCCTGGCAGGTGATCGATGGTCAGCACAGTGAAATCAAGATATTCGATTCCTAAGTTTCCTCTCTGTGCATCACCATAGCTTATCTAAGTCCTCTGAACAACAGCCATATCTTCTATCAGTCAGCCCTTTCATACAGCTTTTTAAAGATTCTGGTAATCATGTAGTTCTCTTGCTCCTTTGAACCTATAGGCTCCCCACTATTTCTAGCCTTAGAATCTCATACCATTTTTGTTGAATTCCCTTCACCCTAGTCACACTTTTACTAATAGTATCTTTAATAAACTTGCCTCCATTGGCCCATCTCTTTCCTACTGGCATCTTAACTAAGTCCCAGGAGTTATTTATCCTCTTCTCTTTCTTCCCCACTCTTCTTTCCACAAACAAACTTGACATTCCAATTCTGAGAGGTTAAAACCTAAAAGAAATATAGAAAGAAACCTCTGCTTCTGGGCATATATATTAATATGTATATCTTTCTTAAAGATTCAAGGATCATTTCTCAATGTCTATAAACACAATAAAGAAAGAAGCTCATAAGGATAGATCACTGTTTTGAGCACTGACCGGCTCTGCCCAGGTAGCTCCCATGAATTACACCAACTAATCCTCATCATGGCCCAATGTTTATTATCCCTATTTTAGTTTTCACAAATTTAATTATGATGTGTCTTGAAATGGATTTCTTTGGGTTTATCTTGTTTGAGATTCATTCAGCTTCTTTTCCAAAGCTGGGATGTTTTCAGCCATTATTTCTTGAATATTCTTTCAACCCCATTCTCTTTCTCTTCTTTTTCTGATATTCCAGTGATGACATTGTTTCATGGGTATTCTATCTTTTTTTTTCAGTCTATTTTTTCTCTATTGTTCAGATTGGGTAATTTCTATCAATCTACCTTCAAGTTCACTGGTTCTATCCTCTGTCATCTCTACTATACTAATAACCTCATGCTGTGAGTATTTCCCCTTGTGAGAGAGGAGAATCTCAAGCCCGGAAGGTCAAAGGGGCCTCAGCCTGGCCACTATTTGTGGTGCGGCTCTTCTTGATCATGCCACCCATCTGCCCAGCTGCCTCTGGCCAATGGAAGAAAGTCTCTGGCCTACACGGATAGAAAGGCTTTCTGAGCCATACCACTTGTGATAGTAGGGCCTCTCTTGCCAGTGCCTGCCACCCCTATTTCTAAGTGAGGGAGCAGCATCTCAGGCCCACTCAAGGAGAATGCTTTGTCTAGCTGCTTATTGTCAGTAGGGCTGCTAATCTATCAATCCTCATTGTCTTGGCTTCCAGGATTGTGTGGTCTGATTTGTAGGAATTCTGTTTGGTAAGAGGAAGAATGAGCCCATCTGGGCTGTCTTCTGTTCCTAGGGTGGAAATCAGGAAATTCTGAGCCTGATCACCTTCTTCTGTTAGGTGGGAACACATAAGGGACACTGCCACTCTTGTTCCTCTAGTCCTTGTGCTCTAAACCACTTCACCTTCCTCTGGCCTCCATTCATAGTTCACCTCTTGCATTATTTCTTGGGACTGAAATTGTACTTAGCAGGGGGAAGCAGGGAGCGATAAATCTATGCCATCTCATTCTCACCATAAGTTCTCATTTGCATTTCAAACATGAGGAGACTGCATCACAGAAAAGTTAAGGTGCTTCTCAAAGGTCATAGGACTTGTGGATGGCAAAGGTGGGACTTAGTATCAGGCAGCTTTCTTCCAAAGTCCATTTTCCCACCTTTAAATCTGGGGATACTCATCAAATAATCAAGGCTTAGACTAAGGCTAAAATATCTCCTTCATTTACACACAGAGTGAGCCCTGAATACAACTGCATATCCTACAATATAATCTAGGAAGTGGTTGCAGCTCCTTCCAAGGATGTGGTTCACATAAGAGAAACTTTTGAAAAGCATGGAGTTGTGAGCTATTCACCTTGATTAAGAGCCATTTTTCCCTTCAATAGTGCACTCTTTTTAAAACAAAGTAAAGACTAAGGCCATTTTATAACTAAGATTCCAGTAGCTGAATAATTAATTAAACCTGAATGACTGAGCATGAGCTGTACTTTCCACTTGAGAATTTGGGATAAGAATAGTTTATTAGTTTTCCTCACTTCTGAACCAGGATGGCATTTTGCTAGAAGTCTTTTGGGTACTGGAGACGATAGCTTCTTATATCCAGGAATATTTTTTGGTATTCACTAAAAGCCATCCAGAAGGATTATCACATGTTCTATATAACAGTCTGGCTACCTATTTCCACACTCCTTCACAATTTCTTATATAGGTTACACACCAAGGAAGTAATTCACTGTATCTCAGCCCTATTCACAAAAGCGCATACAATTCACTTTGTGTACACATAAATTGCCAACACCTTTATAAATCATATGATCAAGTTCATACTCACCTGATTTCATCACTGTGCTTACGGGAGGGATCAAGGAGAAAAATAGATCATCAGACTCCATAAAGGTTGCAAACTTCAAAGGATCAGGCAATTTCAAAACCAGAAAGAGAACTTAACAAATAAACAGGTCCTTGTGTGCTGCTGGTAGGAATGTAGAATAGTGCAGCTGTCCTGGAAAACCGTACAAAGAGTCCTTGAAAAATTAAAAACATAATTACCATTGCATTAATGCACACAGCTATGATTTAATATTAATAAAAAAATAAACAAACAGGTTCTAGGGCCTTAAAATTATGAGTAATTTTCCCATAATTTAAACCTGATAATATTTCTATACTGAAAACTACCCCACCAATTGCCCTTCTGACTCTTCCATTTTTCTGCTCTCTCAATATGAAGTAATCTTCCCTCATGAAATATAAAATTTATGTCTTATTTATACTTTTTTCTTCAATGTTGCTAAAAGTTGGGTTCACAAATTTTGATTTGGTTATGTAATGATGACTTACCGCACTTTCCAAACGTATCTCTCTATTTATTATCCTTATCTTCTCCCTTTCTCCAGTCCTAGTCAGCAAAAACCTTCATGAGGCAACAGCAAAAAAAACCTTCTTTAAACCCCCATGAATATCACCCCATGCAAATAAATTCCCTCAAGTGTATTTGGTTCTACCAACAGTGGTTTTCTAAGACTCATTGGTTCTACAAACCGAAGTGTGCTTTAGGAACAAATAGAGCACCTGGTTACATTTCAAAGAGGGAGAATATAATGAAAATTTAAAAACCTAAGTTGTCCAAAATCTAGGAGAAGGCTTAAGTAAATTATATTTATACACTTGAATAATAGTTAACCTTTGAAAAGAAAATGGTGCTAAGGGGACCAGTGGAAAATGGCTGACTTCAAAGATGGAGCAAGGTAGGTATAAGAGGAGCCTGATACATGCTTTTCTGCCAGGTAAAGAAGTGTGTGAATGCTAACGGAAATGTATCAAAAGTACTACCACTGGCCAAATATAGGACAAATGGAAATTTTTTATTAAAGATTAATTATAAAATGTTGAAAAACAGAAATTTGTGAGTCCATACTACTGATGATAACTAGAGCAATTAAACTAAAGCAACAGAGAAGAAAGGATGTATTTTGTCCCTGCAATGCTAAGCGCCAATTGGCAAATGTAAAGGGAGGCATAGAGTTGAAAATTTTTAATTTTGCAATCATTATAATAAAGATTGGGTTAGGTAGTAATCATCAATGGATACTAAATCTAAGGGAAATTTTTGATAAAGAAAAGAGTATTTTCATGCTTTAAAATTGTCTCCCCATAGATTGTTAATCATCTTCAAGGGGATGCTAATTGCAGAGTGGAGAACCCAGACAACACTTGACTGGATGGTCACAAGTAACATCACTACAGAGGAACACGTGGGCATGCCTAGAGATATAGTACCTGGAGAAGAACACAGCATCAATTATGTACTATTCTACTCAGAAGTGCATAAAATAAATCTAATTATGGGATCATATCAGAGAAATAGTGATCTATTTTAAAAGAGGAAGGAAAGTATATTCTTTAACATTGTCAATATCTAACATTGTCAATATCATTAAAGAGAATACCCTTGCAAATGCTCCAAATTAAAGGACAAAAAGGAGACAGAAACATATAATTCCAATACCTGACCTCAACTGAGTCCTCTATTGAAGAAAAATAACTTCTATAGCAGACATTTTGGAGTTAGTTAATGCAGATGTAATATGGACATGAGATTAGAAAAAAATATTTTACCAATTTATATTTGCTACAGTTGAAAACTATGTAAGAGTGTATACTTATTCTTAAAAACAACATAATTGAATTATTTAGGAGTAAAAGGCCATGATACATGCAACTAACTCTAAAATAAAGCAGAAGCATGAGAGAGAGAGCATAAATGATAAATAGAGTAAATTGTTGGCCATAAGAGAACCTCTACTAAGTTAAAGAAAAAGAATGTGTTAAAACTATATGTTCTTTAAAAAAAAATCATATGTTCTTCCATGGAATGATATTCACCATATATCTTAAGGAAAGAAAAATGTTATAATATATATTATTATTCCATTTTGTAAAAAAAAAAAAATAAGTTCATGTGCAGAGAAAAAAAATATAGAAAGATAAACATAAAACAGTTAACTGTCTCTTCCTATCTATGCCAGCCATTTAAAAAAAAAAAAAAAAATGGTGAACTAACAATTTCTGTAACAACCTGGATGGAACTGGAGACCATTCTAGGCAAATTATTTTAAGAATAGAAAAGCAAACACCACATGTACTCACTAGTAAATTGGAACTAATGGATCAACACCCGTGTACACATATAATAATAAAACCCAATGGAAACAAAGCAGCTGGAAGGGGATTAGGAAACGGGTAAATCCACACCTAATAGGGACAGTGCACACTATCTTGGTGACTGGCACACCTATAACTTTGGCTCAAACTGCACAAAAGCAATTCATGTAACCAAAATGTTTGTACCCCCATAATATTCTGATTTTAAAAAAACAGTTAACTGATTAACAAGCATTCCACATTGTATATCCAATCAGCACATTGTACCTCGTAATTGTACACAGTTATGATTTAATTTAAAAAAAGAAAGGCAAATAAATTGCCAATGGTGCTAAACATCTGAAAAAAAAAAAATTCCAAGTTAAAAAAAATGAAGTAAAAAATAAAAACAAACCAAAAAACACACAGTTAACTAAGGTTACCTCTGAAAAGCAGAAATAACAGAGATTTGACATTTTACTTTATACATTTCCATACTGCTTATATTTTTATAATAAACACAAATTTCTTTCATAAATGACATTCATTAACAATACTTTCCACTTAAAAAATTCACATTGTTAGAAATCTTCTGAATTCCAGTAGAAACATCAAGTCATTTACAATAAAGTTTGACTAGAAGTATAAGGAGCTATAATCAGTTCAAAAACACAAACACCATGGAGATAATGGAGTAGATATTCAAGTAGTCAGTGATAGAAACGTAAATATCAAATCACAACTATATATTTTAGCAAAATTATAACAATAATATTTGCATCAGATTTTTAATTGCAGCTCAATTCATAATAGCCAAGTCATGAAAGAAGCCCAAGTGTCCATCGACCCATGAATAGATTAATAAACTGTGGTATATGTACACCATGGAATATTATGCAGCCTTAAAAAAAGATGGAGACTTTATCTCTTTTACATTTACGTGGATGGAGCTGCAATATATCCTACTTAGTAAAGTATCTTAAGAATGGAAGAAAAAATATCCAATGTACTCAGTACTATTATAAAACCAATTTACAATCGCTCACACTTTCATATGAAGAATAGATAGATCACAACTATGGCCAAGATGAAGGAGGAAAGAGGGGGGCTGGGAGGGAAGGGGAAAGGTCAGATCAAGGGAGGGTGAATGGTGGGATCACACCTATGGTGCATAATGCAAGGGTAAATCAGTTGGATCTATTAGTATAGAGTATAAATGTCTTAACACAATAACTAAGTAAATGAGATGAGGTATATATTAACCAGTGTGATGTAAGCGTTCCTAATACTATATTAAATCAGCACATTGTACCCCATAAATGCAATAATGTATACATTATCTATGTGTTTATGATTTAATAAAAAAGAAAAAAAAAAAGAAACCATCTACAAACTTAAAAAAAAAAATAAAGGAAAAAAGAGTCCTTTCTCTACTCCTATCAAAGCTAAGTATTTTGGAGAATCTGCTCTGCCAATTAGTGCTGGCTCCCTTACATGCCTTGCAAGGGCCTAAAGACAGGCATGCCCATTCCATATGTTCATTTAAGTGGGGAGGCTAGAGATCCATCTGCCCTGCCTGTAGCCACCAGCATCTATGCACACTGTACTTACTGCTACCAGTGCCAGTGCACATCATCAAGAACCCTGGGGACTGATGTACCCCAAACCTGACACTACCACTGCCCATGCATATCTTATGACAGGCCTGTGGACAGGCCTGCTCAACCATCCACCACCACCACCACCACCAATGGCACCCATACATGATCACCAACTGAAACCTGGTACCTGGCCTACCTGGCCTGCTGATGCTACTGCTCATGCCCACATGTGCCACATGTTGGCCCAAAGATTGGCTTGTGACTTCTATTGCCATCACTGATGCCATGAAAACTTTCCATAGGCCTGAGGACTTACCCACCCACCTAGCCTCCTGCTGTCATTGCTAGTACACAAGTAAGCTGCGTGGAGGTCCAGGGATCAGACCATTTGGACTCACTATCACTTGTACCCATGTGATCTACCCAGGGGCTCAAGAGGTGGCATGTTTGGCCCACCACTGTCACCACTGGTGCCCAAAAACAAGCCTGCCTGGGATCTCTGTCCCTAACAAAGCCTCACCACAGTCACCACTAGCAGCCATAGCCTAAGCCACTGAGGAACTCATAGACACAACTGATGGTGTTTACAGCAAAAAAGTCATCTATAGACTACACTGCTGCACCTGCTCAAAAGCAAAGTCAAAGCACCCTACGCAACAAACACTATAGCTACATCAATAGGAAAACATTTTCACTAAAAAAACCCAATTCATAAAAGTAAACAACCATTACACCAGATGTACTAGACACCAGCATGTGGACCAAGAAACATGGAAAAGAGAGGAAACAGAATATCTCCAAATAAACAAAATAATTTTTCAGTAAAAAATTTCAATAAAAAGAAATAAAGAATGGAAAAATTACCTGAGAAAGAATTCAAAAATATGATATTAAAGAAGCTCAATGAAATATAAGATAACATAGATAAACAATACAAATAAATTAAGTGAAAGAATCCAGCTGCTCTAGCATTCAGAGACACTTCCCAGAAAGTCCACTTGTTTCTCAGTTCACAGGAAGCATTGGGGATAATGATAGGGCTAGACTACCTGTAGCTCTGTAGAAATATAGAAAGGATGTGGTAATCACAGCATCTAGCATGTGGATTTTGGTGGTAGCTTTGTGTTCCTGCCAATGGCAGTGCCTAATGAGAGATACCAGCCAGTGGCATTGCTCACCCACGAAAGTGGGCTAGTCACTCCCAGAAGCACAGTGAAACATACAACCTGACTTAGTACCTAGACAACTAGCCTCTATGCCCAGCCTCAGAGCTCACCCCAATATGTTACCTAGGCAGGTAGATGTCTGCCATAGCATACTTCTGTGAAAGTTAGGGGATAGACCTACCCAACTTGAAAGTCCAAACAGCAGTTCATCTCAGCCTCAGAAAGCATTCCATGGCCCCGCCCAGGCAGGGAAATGTCCCCATAGCCCATTTCTCTGGAGCACAGGGGTTGAATCTGCCTGACCCAGGAGTCCAAACAGCAACTTGGTCCATCATTAGAGCCTATTCCAAGGCCCTGTCCAGACATGGAGATTAACCAAGAGTATGTGATTCTGCAGAGTGTTGGGGCTAGACTTGCCCAAACCAGAGTCCAACGAGTGACTTGGTCCAGATACAGTTCCAAGGCTTTCCATAGTCAGGGAATAAAGTGTAAGTTGTACATTTCTAGACTAAAGTTCTGGAACCATTTTTCATGAACAACAATTCCCTCTTATCTCAGATGAGGCTTCAAACTGAAGCCCCATTCAGCTGTAGAAACCAAATATTGGTACCAACTAACTGGAAAATACACTCTGTAACCTTTCCTGATCAGAGGCGATTTCAGTGAGTGTCCAGCAGCTTCGTTTTGATTGTTGAGTACAGCCAGTCAAACCTAGCCAATTGCCCTACCCAACCTCAGAGCAGAGACAGCAGCACAGTCAACTAAAGAACCCTACAGAGAGCCCTGCCAATTTTTCAATTGAAAGGTACACCTCATCGTAATTGTTTTTATTTCAATACATTAAGGGGGTACAAATATTTTTGTTACATGAGTAGCTTGCATAATGCTTAAGTTAGGGCTGTTAATGTGTCTGTCAATAAAATAGTGCTCATTGTACCTAATCAGTAAATTTTTATCCCTCAACCTCCTCCCACCTTACCCCCTTCTTTGTTTCCAATGTCCTTTACATCTTTTTGCGTAAACGTGTACCCATCATTTAACTCCTAATTATTAGTGAGGACATATGGTGTTTGTTTTTCTATTCCTGAGATACTTCACTTAATATAATGATCTCCAGTTTTATCCTTGTTAGTGCAAATGACATTATTTCATGTTTCATATTATGACATTATATATAGTCATTATATATATGTAGTCATATAGTATTATGACATTATATATAATGTCATAATATGAAACATGAAATAATATATATATATCACATTTTCTTTATCCATTCATGAATGGGCGCTTATGTTGATTCCACATCTTTACAATTGTGAATTGTGCTGCAATAAACATTCAAGTACAGATATCTTTTTGATTAAATGACATCCTTTCCTTTTGGTAAATATCCTATTTCTTTGAGGAATCTCCATATTGTTTTCCATAGAGGTTACACTAATTTGCAGTCCTACCAATAGTGTATAAGTATTCCTTTCTCTCTGCATCCACACCAGCATCTATTGTTTTTTGACTTTTTAATAATGACCATTCAGACAGAAGTATTTCATTGTGGTGTCTTTGTTTTTGTTTTGTAAAGCCAGAGTCTCACTTTCTCGCCCTCAGTAGAGTGCCGTGGCGTCACACTGCTCACAGCAACCTCCAACTCCTGGGCTTAGGTGATTCTCTTCCTCAGCCTCCTGAGTAGCTGGGACTACAGGCGCCCGCCACAACACCTGGCTATTTTTTGGTTGCAGTTTAGCCGGGCCCCTGGTTTGAACCCGCCACCCTCAGTATACGGGGCCGGCGCCCTATCCACTGAGCCACAGGCACCGCCCTTCATTGTGGTTTTAATTTGCATTTCCCTGATGATTAATGATATCGATCTTGTTTTTCATAAGTTTGTTGACCATTTGTCTATCTTCTTTTGAAAAATTTCTGTTCATGTCTTTTGCCCACTTTTGATAGGATTGTTTGTTTTTTCTTGCTGATTCATTTGAGTTCCTTGTAGATGCTAGATATTAGTCTTTGTTAGATGTAAAATTCGTGACTATTTTCTCTTTAAAGTAGACTATATATATATATATATATATATATATATATATGCTACGACATAGATGAACCTTGAAAACATTAAGCTAAGCGAAATAAGCTAGACACAAAAGAACAAACATCATATGATTCCATTTATACAAAGTACCTAGAATAGGTAAATTCATAGGAACAGAAAATAAAATAATTGTTACTTGGGCATGAAATATGGAGAAATGGAGAATTAGTGTTCAAATAGGTACAGAATTTTGTTTGGGGTGATATAAAAGTTCTGGAAATGGGTGATTATTATGGTTATAGAATACTGTGAATTTAAGTAATGCAACTGAATTGTGCATGTAAAAATGATAAATATGGTTTTTTTTATTAAGTCATATATACATAGATCATGAATACATTTATGCCTTTGTGGAATTCAATGTGTTGATTATTTGTACAAGTTGGAGTATATTTTACCAGAATACAAAAGCAGATAGAAAATCATTATGTTTAACATGATCTATTTTGTGCCTACCCATATGTGTAATATAGTCACTAAAAAGTCAAGTTGACTAAGCATTACAATATGAACAGTAGTTTAATGTCAGGTAATGGGTTTATAGGTGATTTTATTTGGTTTTATTTGTCCATACTTGTCCATGTTTTCTTCTTTCCTGAATATGCAAAACTTGTGTAAAAAATATTTTTAAAAGTTAAAAATGATAAATATCTGATGAGTGAAAGAACAAAATTTGAAAGCAGAAATCTTTAAAAGTTTAGGAAAAACACAAAACAAAATAACTCTTGGTTTCCTTACATTTCCAAAATAACAAAGATTGCTCCTTATTATTCTTTGCACACAGGTTCTCAACTCTGTGTTTACAAGCCCTGTATTGACCTGTGTAAATCTTTCTAAGTTAAGCCTAAAGGCTTTATTTCATTCAATCTATAATCTTCAGGTGGAAGTTTTTAGTGTAGATATGTATTGTTACTTGACCTTACTTCCATTCAACTTAAAGATTTCTGTGGTTTTCTTTAAAACAGATATCTTCTAAGTCTTAAAATTGTTTAACAGATAAATTTTTATGACCCTCTTGCTTTCTAAATTAGGCATTACCTCGACTTGAAAATGATGCTTATATCATTGCTCTGCAAATTAAAGTTTAATGGAAATAGGAGTAAATAATGTGTTATTCAGTCAATAATATTTATTGAACACAGGCTGGGCCCCGTGGCTCACGCCTATAATCCTAGCACTCTGGGAGGCTGAGGTGGGTTGATTGCCTGAGCTCATGAGTTCGAGACCATCCTGAGCCAGAGTGAGACCTCATCTCTAAAAATAGCCAGGCCTTGTGGTGGATGTCTATGATCCCAGCTACTTGGGAGGCTGAGATAAGACAATTGCTTGAGCCCAAGAGTATGAGGTTGCTGTGAGGTGTGACACCAAAGCACTCTACCCAGGGTGACAAATTAAGAATCTGTCTTATTAAAAAAAAAAAAAAAAAAAAAAAAAAAAAAAAAAAATTATTGAACACATAATACAGCAGTGAGCAAAACAATCTCTGCCTCCATAAAAAAAATGAAATTTCAGTTGACACCTGAATAATGAGCAAGAATGATCATAGTTAGGTGAAGACATGGGGAAAACACTTCCCCAGAAAGAGAGATTAGTTTGTATTAATTTCCAGAAGCAGAGAACGCTTGAAACGCTTTGAGACCTGTTCTAGAAAGTTTCATGTTACTGGTATTTGGTTATACACATCACTTTTTCATTAGCTTTCTAAACATTCATGTTTTTTTTAAAAAAACAGGACAGAATAACTCTTTGGGATCCACTTAATATTTTAATAAAAAAAAAGTGCCATGGATCTGGGGGGAAAGTTGAGTGTTCCACTTAGGGGAAATCAGAGTAACAGTGGATTATTTGTACAAGATGAACTGCACCCAGTGTGGTGAATGCTGTTTCCCAGAAGTTTGATTATGGGACACAAAAATATAATAGAACAAAATAGGAGAAGGTTGAGGTAGATGTACCAAATAGGGTACAATAGTTAATATAAGCAAGCACTACAAAATGGAAAGCTCTTGCCAGTAACTCAAATGTAACCAATTATTACGGAATGTTTTCCATAGAAATGGTTTTAATAGTAGCTATAGCTAAACAAAAAGATTTATCTTCAAAACATACACAAAACTATGGAGTCTGATTTGGGTACAGACAGACAGGTACTATTTATTGGCAAGGCTACATCTATAAGTGCTTCTATAAGGGCACAATGAATGAACTGAAGCCTAACCAATTCAGTTACTTTGTTATCCTCATGATGAATGTGGAGAGCCAAATAATTGAGTGAACCAGAGCAATCAGCATCAATCTTGATGATGACCAAAATGAACGAAGTGGTTGTACCTAACTCAACAAGTGAAGTCAAGTGAACAAGTGCTTGTACGGCACTGGCTGTATGCCCAGATATGTTCTAGATGCTGTGGAGCTACACAAAGTCAGAAGACACAGTCTGTACCTTAAATGAACTAATAATTCTATTGGAGTCTCAAGTTCTAAATATAAATACTGTCAAAACAGCAGAATGACAAGTATAAAGTACACTGTATGGTAGAATCTATATGGCTTCAGAGACTGGTATGAGCCAAAGTGTGCAAAATTAATTTGGACATCAAATAGAAGAAAAGATCTGAGTTGTCAAAGAGAAAGAGAGGAGACCTATAGCACACATTTGGCGAGTGTCTTCCAGAAAAACCTATTTCTCTCTTCACCTGACAATAGCACTTAATTCTTTTTAGGGGAAACTATTCCAATCACAATTTATAGCCAAGTGCTTTAGAAAGAGTTGACTTTAGCTCCAAGTGTGAATCATATTTGTCTTAAGTCAATGAGGTTATTCCATTCTCCTGGCATTAGTCGCTGACTTAGAAGAAGTCACATAACCCACACCTAAACCAATTACTGCATCTTATTTCTCTGGGCCCAGTCATTAACTTGATGTAGACACCAATCATATCACTTCTATCCAACTAATCATATCATTTTTCATTTGCTTTTGAAACTTTCATCTTATGAAGATTATGTATTCTAGAGAAAATTACTCTCTCTGACTCTCAATTTTCTTGTCTGCAAAGACAAGAAATAGCACCTACCCTTTGAAGTTATCATTCTGATAAGATATGGAAATACATGTGAAATGCTTAGAAGTGTGTCTAGCACATCATAATGCTCAATAAACATTAGCTATTACGCAAACACTTCTCCAAGGCAAAATCTATAGTACCTAGTGATTGACAGAAGAAAGAAAGAAATGAGGCAAAGAGAACTAGATTAGGACATATGTATTCTACCTCCAGGACTGCCACACTAGCTGTTGTGAACTTGAGCAATTTTCTTAACCTTGTTTGGGACTCTGATTAGTCAATATGTATGTAGATAAGATGAGATCCTTAGGGCTGTCTTCAGGTCTAATATGGTACATTTCAAAACTATTAAGAAATGAGTATAATTGTGATGGATGTGTTACTTAGTTCAATGTAAGCATTTCACATTATATATTGAAGCAGTACCTGAACCCCATAAGTGCATCAATGTACAGAGTTATGATTTAATAAAAAAATTAAAAAAAGAAGATATCAAAAAATATTTTGTAAGTCTATAAAGTTTAACTAATGTTATATAGTAAAACAATTAGAAAATAATCTGAATGCATTAGTAAATTTAATCCTTTAAAAACTCAGTGAGACAAACCATTTTAGAGTTAAGGAAACTGAGGTTTAGAGGTTTTAACTGCCTTCTTCAAGAATGGATACTTGAAGTTATGACTCATAGTCAGAGCTTCAGATTCTGAACACCATACCATTTATTATGACCTGCTATCTTCGATTTACAATACCAGGATTAGTGTGGGAGTTGCCCCTGAACTCTCGGCCTTATAGAACAGGCCCATATTCTGTCAGTAAATATACTAGAAGCAGTGGATATGAAGAGCATCAAAGGGCCTCTAGATTATTGTAGAATATTCAGATTTCTATGAGGGTAATCACTGGGAAGCTAAGGAGAAAAACAAGAGAAGGTGAGCTTAAATAGGAAAAGAGCCTTACATGAGATCCAAGGATTATATCTCTGAGATAGGTCAGTAAGAAATGTTAGTAGATAGATTGTAGAGTGTGTATGAGAATAATGAAGGCTATGTGTTAGAGCAAAGTCATCTTAGCCATGTGGTAACCTCTTCATTGAGGCCAGCCAATGGTAAGAGAAAATGCCAGTGGTAAGTGCACATTTAAATATGAAGTACTAAAAGACAAATTTAATGTTTGAGACAGACAAAATCTCTAGGTTGATGCTTTCTCAAATGCCATCTGTTCCATGCAGTGAAAAAGAGTGGACAAAAATTTCCTAGAATTCATAAGAACTATTGTAATAGTTGATAGGCCATGCGGGAAGGCTAAGCTCCTCTTGAACAAAATGTCACCATGAATCTTGTATTAAAGAAAAGCCATGAGGCAAGGTAAGAGAAAAGGCAGACTAGAGGATCCCACTAGAGGAAAAGAAAACATTAAAAAAAGTGAACAATGTCAGTTTCCCAAGTACTTGGGACTATAGGCCCACACCACCACCCTTGGCTTCTTTTTTCTTTTTTGTTTGTATAGAGACTGGGCCTGGCTATTGCTCAAGCTCCTTTTGAACTCCTGAACTCAAGCAATCTTCCTGCCTTGGCCTCCCAAAGTTGTTAGGATTATAGGCGTGAGCCACTGCACCCAGCCTAGAGCTTTTTTCTTCTATTTAACTGTTTGTTTGGACCCATCAACCAAACTCTCTTTGTTCCCCCCACCCCACACACACCTATTTCCTAGTCTCTGGTATCTATCATTCTACTCTCTACTTCCACGAGGCCCTCTTTTTTAGCTCCTACATATAAATGAGAATATGTGATATCTACCTTTCTGTGCCTGACTTATCTCACTTAACCTAATGACCTCCAGTTCCATCTATGTTGCTGCAAATGACAGAATCTCATTCTTTTTTACGGTCAAGTAGTGTTCTATTTACATACATACTACATTTTCACCCACTGATGGACACTTAGGTTGATTATAAATCTTTGCTATTGTGAATAGTGCTGTGATAAACATGAGACTGAAGGTATCCTTTTGATATACTGATTTTCTTTCCTTTGGATATATACCCAGTAGTGGGATCACAGGATTGTAAGGTAGTTTTCTATTTTTAGTTTTTGGAGAAATCTCCTTACTGGTTCCATAATGATTGTTCTAAGTTACATCCCCCAATAACAGTGTATAAGAGTTTCCTTTTTTCTACATCCTTGCTAGCATCTGTTATTTTTTGTCTGTTTAATAATGTCCATTTTAACTGGGGTAAGATGATATTTCATTATAGCTTTGAAAAAACAATTAATATAGTATATAGAGAGTAGTTAAAAATAAAAGTACTTTTTCTAGAAGCTTTATAAAGAAGGTAGCTGAATTGGAATGTGGGCCAGCATATAAGAATATATAAATAGGCGTTAAGTAATTTGGTAGAAGGAGAAAAACCAACTACTTATGATCCTAAGTTACATATAGACTACAGGCAAGCCCAGACTGGAAAGGTAGGTAAGTATGTTGCTGTGTATATCATGAAAGCAAGCATACATAGTGTAAACATAGACTATTAGATAAAGAAACTATGTAATTAGAGAAGGGCAATAAAATCCTCGTGAGTAAAAATAAGACAATTTTAAAATGTAAAATGTGTTAATATAATTAGTAGCCTATAATTGTCACAGAAGACTTGATAAGAATAATAAATATTTCCCTCAATATAGAAATTAAATAAGGGTGTCGTTTTGGAAGTCTTCAATAATCCAGAAACTTGTCAAACATTTCCTTTGGGATGAAATACAAAATTGTGTTTGCATAAAACATATGGCCACTTTCTACAATGTGATTTGTAGGACTCAGAAGAAAAGAATACGGTTTTGGGCTGGAGAAACAAACACATGTACTCAATACCAAATTGGAACTAATTGATCAACAACTTAAAGTGCACATGTAGCAGTTGTTCTCAATGAAAATCAGGCTGGGGGAGGGGTGGGGATATTCAAACCTATTGGATACATTGCACACTATCTGGGTTAAAGGCAAACTTATATCTTTGACTCAATCTATACAAAAACAAAGTATGTAAACAAAATGTGTACCTGTAATATTCTGAAAATTTTTTAAATTTTAAAAAGCATGATATAAGGAAACACTTTTAAAAAATAATATGGTTTTGAGAGGACAGGAAATATCTATCTGAATTACTACATACTAGTAATTTAGTTTTGCAGACTAGCTTAAGTGACAAAACCAGAATTATCCATCACTTGGTTATTCAATTTTAGGAGAGATAGTGATGATAAAACGTAGCTATTGCTATTTTGAAAAACATATTTTCACAAATTAAAAACTCACAAGAATACTTTTTAAAATCACTTCAAAAAGACCAAAAATACGTGCAGTGGTTCAAAAGTAATTTAGCAATCAAACAAAATCTAAGCTCTCCGTGGCTCTATGACAAAGTAAAGAGTTTTTGTGGAGGTGGGATGGGAAAAAGCCTGTTTTTCAAAAATGAAAAAAAAGCCTGCATAAAGAGAACAGGAAATCTGTAAATGTGTGGCAGATAAAGTAAAAAATACTAATAATTTCAAGGGTCACCCTGCAAGACATTCCAAAATTAATATTAAATTTTTTTAAAGACATCAAAAACAGGGAGTGAGCTTGGAAATCAGTGGGACCACAGTATGATCATACAAAAGATACAATCAAGCATAAAAGGGTGGTAGCAGAAAGACTCATTGAGATGTTGTGAGTGGTTTTGTTTATTACAGAGAAAGCCATTAAGGAGAATCCTAAATCCAAAGAAAATTTGAAGCAACAAAGTGAGAGACATTTAATCATAACTAGGTAAGCAGTCAAGTTCTAGACCTGAGGGTAAATGATATACATATCAAGTGCCACTTACTCATTTTTTTTTTTTTTTGAAGAAACTCAAGGGTGAAATGATGGTATAGTAGCTTCAAATCATATTCTACTGCTAAACCCAAAACTAGCATATTTTCAAGATGACTGATGCCCACCAACAAAAAAGCTGCACAAATAAACCTCCTTTGAAGATTTACTTTCATAATTAGCCACTTGACAAAATAAATCGTACAAGGGTGAGTCCTGAAATAAATACAATGTGTTGAGAAGCAAGAGGTAAGCTGGCATCTACGTCTTCAATGCTATGGAGGTCAAACAAGTTCTCGTCCCCAAATCCTCTCCACCTGCCCTAAACTTAGTGAGGCCTTTACCAGAATACATTCCTCTAAAAGAACTGACACTCTTGGATAAACTTCTGGAGATAAAGTATTCTGAAAAATTAAAATAATCCCTACCAAGGTTAAAAACCTGGCCAGCTTTTTGGTCTTTGCAATTTTTTTTTTTTTTTTTTTTTTCCCTGACAGGGCTTCTCTGAAGAGTAAAGATCTGCTATTCCTACAGGAGTGTTTCTAACTGGGCAGGAATCATGGCCCTCAAACTGGAGGGATCCTGCCAACACAGACTCTGAAATCTCTTGTGGATTTGGAAATCCACAACTCTCATTTAGTTCACTCCAGAATTACTCCACCAGATAAATAGAATAGCAAAATATCAATAATATTATGTATAATAGTTTTAAGAAGTAAACTCAACGCTATTTTTAAAGGAGGTGAAAGCATGCTGTTCCCACTGAGGTTTACATTTCTATTTTTTTCCTTTAATGCACAGTTGACCTTTAGAGACATTTTCCATAAAACTACTTCTCATAATTCTGCTTGGGATTTTGACTATTGAGAATGCAGCTTCATTAGATGGCATTCTTCTTATGAATTTTTAAAATCATTTTTCATATATTTACTTAGCTTCTAACTCTTTATGTGCCAACACCATACTTTTTTAGATTGAACTTTTATTTTCGTATTATTGTGGATTCATATGTAGCCGTAATACAAATACAGAAATATCCTATATACATTTTACCCAGTTTCTCTCAATGGTATCACAACCAGGATACTGACGTCGTCACAATATCCAACTATCTTACTCAGATTTCACCAATGTTACTTGTACAGTTTCGCCACCAGAAAGATCACACATCTTTTGAAACCACACCCTTTTCTCTCACACACTCTTTACCCCTGACAGGATTTCTCTGAATTCTATTTTTCTATTTTTATCATTTTGTCATTTCAAGTATGTTATATGAATGGAGTCGTACAGTACATAACCTTTTAGGATTGTCCTTTTTCATCCAGCACTATATCTTGGAGTTTAATCCAGGTTGTCAAGTACATCAATAATTTGTTTTTATTTATAAATACTAGTCCATGCTACTGACATATCATTCACCTGTTAAAAAACATCAGAGTTGATTCTAGTTTGGAGCTATTAGGATATAGCTGTTAGGGACACTTGTATGTAGGTTTTTGTGTGAATATATATATTTTTTTTTCGTGTTTCCATGATAATTTCCCAGTCCACAATTTCTAATTCATATAGTAGCTGAATGTTTAGGTTTTAACGAAACTACCAAATTGTTTTCCAAAATGGGTGTATTACTTTACATTCCCATCAGCAATTTACCAGTGATCCAGTTCCTGTGTATCCTTGCCAGAAATCAATGTTATCATTATTTTTATTTTAGCCATTCTTATTGGTAGGTATGAAGTTATAGCTCATTGTGGTTTTAATTTGCATCTCCATAATGGCTAGTGATGTGGAACATTTTTTAATGTGTTTATCTGACATCCATATATCCTCTTAGGTCTCTTGGGTAAAATGTTTTTTCATGTTTTTGCCCATTTTCAAAATTGAGTTGTTTTTACTGTTGAGTTTTGAGAATTCTCTATATATTCTAGGTCCTAGTCTTGTCAGATGGAGAGTTTGAAAATATTTTTTTCTAAGTTCCTAGCTTGCTTTTTTATCCTCTTAACAGGGTTTTTCATAGAGCAAAAAAAATTTTTTTTATTAAATCATAGCTGTGCACATCGATATGATCATGGGGCATCATATACTAGTTTCATAAACCGTTTGACACATTTTCATCACACCGGTCTGCATAGCCTTCCTGGCGTTTTTTTAGTTGTTGTGCCAAGACATTTACATTCTACATTTACTAAGTTTCACATATGTCCTCGCAAGATGCACCGCAGGTGTGATCCCACCAGTCCTCCTCCCTCTACTCACATCCCCCCTCCCTCCCTTCCCTCTCCCCCTTCCCCCCATTTTCAGGTTGCAACTGGTCACAGCTTTCATGTGAAAGCCCTGAATTAATTTCATAGTAGGGCTGAGTACATTGGGTACTTTTTCTTCCATTCTTGAGATACTTTACTAAGAAGAATATTTTCCAGCTCCATCCATGTAAACATAAAAGAGGTAAAGTCTCCATCTTTTTTTAAGGCTGCATAATATTCC
>CAUYPK010111100.1:0-20936 GCA_963574355.1 Loris lydekkerianus | reverse complement strand
ACTTCAAATTAACAACCACGATAAAGCTCAAAAAAGTCCAATATTTACACAGGAAAAAAGTACAAAATTCCCCCCAAAGTTCTTCAGTATTTTTTTCAGTTTTTTAAATTACAAAGTAATAAAAAGCTTTGCTCTGTAATTTTAAAAAAAGGGGGGGGGGAAGGGGAAACAGAGGTAAATAAATTAGGAAAAACACACAGAGAAAACAAAAAAACAAAACCAGGAGTTAACTAGGAAGGATGGGGAAATCCAACACTCGAGGTAAATAAATTAGGAAAAACACACAGAGAAAACAAAAACACAAAACCAGGAGTTAACTAGGAAGGATGGGGAAATCCAACACTCAATCCTAACTCAGGCTCCTCCTCCTCAGAAAGGTAAAACCTGGGGAGAGGGGAGACCCCAGGCAACTATCAGAACCAGGGGAGTAATTTATAACCCACAGTCACATGTTTTTAGTGTCCACAGATTCTGCCCTAAGACCACGAATGGATGGTGGGGCTGCCACAGGCTGATGGGGTGGTGAGGATCCTCTGTGCCCTGAGGGATGTGGATGTCACAGCCCATCCCACGCCCCTGTTAGGAGACATGGGAGAAAGGAATTCACCCTGGGAGGCGGGGACGCAGCACCTGCTACCCTGGGGAACACAGGTCAAATACAGCCACAAACACACAAAGCATCTTGGCCCTACCACCTCTCCACCCAGGAGAGGTGGGGGCTGTGCGTTTCTCCTCAGTTCTGAGGCTCATAAAACCCAGTGGAACCTGCTTCTGAGTGACCACACCACGTCCTAACGTGAGTTCCTCCAGCCACTTCTGATGGCGTGTGAGACCCAGCTGCAGCACTAAGGTGTTCCTCTTCCAGTGAGTGGGAGCAGTGGTGGAACAGGTGGCTGGGCTGGGGACTTGGCAGTTGCCTCCTGTGGCCCAGGGATGTGGGATGGACTGAGCAGCCTGGGAGGCCAGAGAGCAAGGTTCCTCAGTGCTAAGGGGGTCCCTTCTTGCCATTGGCAAAAAAAAAAAAAAAGAAAGAAAGAAAGAAAGAAAAAGAAAAAAAAATTTAAAAAAACAAAATCCATCGTTGGTTTTGTGCCGGGTCTTTTGAGTGGTTTTTTTTTTTTTTTCTTCATCTTGTTGTTGTTTAAAAGAAAATAACAGTGAAGACACTAAGCACACACTGGTCTGATGGTGGCACTCCTCACTTCCCGAGATGGTCAAATGGCACGCTCGTCTGTGAGGAGGGGATCTGGGAGACCTCTTGCTGCCCAGTGAGGTCTGAGGACGATACGTTGGCGGGTGCGCCCCTGTGCAGCCTCCTACTCACCTTCCTCTCCCGGTCGACCCGTGAGATCGCTCTGGGAGATGTATTGCCAGCTTGCTGGATGCGGGAGGCAGGCGTGGAGGCCACAGGTTGGGCTGCACTGCGGAGCCGGTTGGCAGTGGCGCCTGTGGGGGGACCAGGGGACAGGGCCCGGGTTGTGGACCCCCGCAGCTGCCCCATCCTCTCCTCGCCCTCCTGTTCTCGCCGCTCCCCGTCCACGTCCTTGAACTTCAGGCTTCTTTTTATCTTGAGTGAAAGGGGTTGGAGTTTGGGTTGTAGGAAGTAAGAGAGGACTGCAGAGATCTGGCCATCAGTGCAGGTCTGAGCAGTCGTAATACTTGTTTGGTTGTTAACTTTGGAAGACGAAGATCAGGATATTTCTAAAAATGTTTAGCATCACATTGTCACTTGTGCATATACTCCTTTTTTCAGATTAATATGAGGGTACATAAAATTAGGCAGCATTTTTGCATTCGTAAGGTAAAGTCTGAGTTGTAGTTGAGTCCTTCACTCAGGAAGTGTGCCATACACCCCTAAAGATGGAGACTTCGCATCTTTTGTATCTACCAGAATGGAGTTGGACAACATTCTCCTTAGTAAATTATGTCAAGAATGGAAAAGCAAGTAGCCCTTGTACTCAATTCTAAGTCAAAACTAGTAGATAAACAACTATAGGCCCACACAGGGGAAAAATGCAATTAAATTGTGTGTATACTTTTCTTATCTCCCTGTGAGTTAGTTTTGGAAAAGGGACAGTTGTCACCTTCCTTCTAGCCTACATGAGACCTCAGCAGAAGCTTTTAACCTAAAGACATCAGAAGCAAAAAGGAGTTAGTTCTGTTAAGCTTCCCTTCCACTTTCACATCTCCAGAACTTTCTTATCATTTAAAAGTGAAACTTCATATCCATTAACCAATAACTCCCCATCCTTCCTTTGCCTCCAGCCTCTGGAAAAACCACTCTGTTTGCTGTGTCTATGAATTTGACTACTTTAGGCACCTCATATAAGTGGAGTCACATAGTATTTGCCCCTTTGTGCCTGGCTCACTTCCTTTAGCATAATGTTTTCAAGGCTTATCCAGGTTGTGGCATGTGTCAGGACTTCTTTTTGAGGCCACATGATGTAATAAATGTATACATAGACCCTCCAAAGTTGACCACCTCCATACACTTTCCTCCTTAAGTTAACATAATTTTTATACACTGGACATACACCCCATGTAGGTGTAGGCCTCCTTCTTTATGTTGACCAATTTGTTACAGTCCCTCGGATGGTCAGTTTACAGAGGTTCTACTGTATTTGGTTTTGTCCCCAGTTCCTGAACTCCTAAAACCTTGCTGTTTCCTGAGTGGCTGGGGTGACAGAAGCATCTTTTGTTACATTATTCGGCCTTAGTTCTCAGTTCCTAATGTAAGAGCTTCTAAGACCCTTGTGATCTCCAGAACGGTGGGTACTTCTGTATGCTAATGAGGTGACTGGTGGCCCCTAAATAGCTTTACGATGAGAGATGGACTCCAGAATCACTAAGAGAAGGCGAGGGGGTTGGAACTTTCACCCTCAATCTCCAACCTCTGGGAGAGGAAAGGGGCTGGAAATTGACTCAGTTACCAAGGGCCTATGGTTTAATCCATTAAGGTTGTAATGGAACCACTATACAAACCTGAGAAGATGGGGTTCAGTGAGCTGAGTTGATGAGCATGTTGAGTTGCTGGGAGGGTATTACACTCAGAGAGGGCACGAGAGCTCTGTGCATCTCTTCCATAGCTGTTCCTGAGTTGCATTCTTTATAATAAACTGGTAATAGTAGCAAAATGACTTCCTGAGTTTTGCTAGCTCTTCTAGCAAACTGTTGAACCAGAGGAGGGCGTTGTGGGAACCCCTGATTTATAGCTGATTGGTTGTAACTATGGGAGGTTCAGGCTTGGATTGGTGTCTGAAGTGGGAGCAGTCTTGTGGGACTGAGCCCTTAACCTGTGGGGCCTAAAGCTAATTCCAGTAGATAGTGTCAGAATTGAATTGAGTTATTGTGTACCCACTTGGTGTCTGAGGAGTTGAGTGTTGGTTATTGGCGTGGAGAATCCCACACATTCGGGGTCAGAGTGGTGTGAGCAGAAACAGATCAGAGTAGTAGGCTGTATAATATTCCGTTGTGTGAATACATCACGTTCTGCTTATCCCTTGATCTGCTGATGGATATTTGGGTTGTTTCTACCTTTTGGCTGTTGTGAGTAATGCTGCTACCAACATGGGTGTACAAATATCTTGTCAAGTCCTTTCAGCTTTTTTGAGTGTATACCCAGAAGTAGAATTGTCGGGTCAAAAGGTAACTTATGTTTAATTTTTTTGAGGAATTATGCTGTTTTTTATAGTGGCTGTACCATTCTAGATCTCCTCCAGTAATGCATAAGGGTTTTAATATCCCTACATCTTCACCAATGCTTGCTATTTCTGTTTCTTTTTGTTGTTGTTTTTTTAGAGACAGAGTCTTATTCTGTCATTCAGCCTGGAGTGCAGTGGTACGATCAGAGTTCACTGTAGCCTTGAACTCCTGGGCTCAAGTGATCCTCCTGCCTTAGCCTCCTGAGTAGCTAGGACCCTGGTTCACACCACTGTTCCTGGTTATATTTTTTTCTTTTTTCTTTTTTATAGAGATGGGGTCTGGCTATGTTGCCCAAATAACTTTTGCCAATTCTTACTTTATCTTGTGTGTGCTTCGTATTAATCTTGTTAAAATGTGTATCCTCCTTGCCCAGTAATGCTGTTTCTGACAATAGAAAATGCTTCTGTGGCTGTCTTCACTTCGTAGTGGTGTCTTTCTCTAGAATCTGGTTACTTTGGCCTATTCAGGACCCACTACGGGCAGGATTCAATTACGCCATCAGGTCCTTGGGAAGAGTCAAAGGCCAGGCCTGCATGGATCCAGCATTTAGGGGGAGTGAGGGAGCCAAAAGATGAAAGCCCTCAGTTCTCAGGATCACTTTGATTTGCTGTCTCCCTGCCTGATGCCTACACTGGTCAGAGCTGTTTTTCCAGCCCTCCAGGGAAAAGTGGTCTTAGGAGGAGCCAGGCTCCTCAGTCCCACACTGGGGGTCCTTATGGGTGATTGCCTGGGGGCTCAATGTTCTGTCCTCACCTGTTTCAATCAAATTTCCACCCCAGCAGAGAGCATGTATCACCCTGATTATTTCAGATACTACCCCGAAGGGCCAAGCAGTGGCTGTACCAAGGCTGGCAGAACAGTGGTCATGGGTGTACAAATACTAAGGCAGGAGGATCACTTGAGTCCAGCAGTACTTTAAAGGGCCCCTTGATTACCGTCTTACCGTCTTCTCTGGCTGCTTCCCAGGTGGCAGCTCTGTGCCACACCCCCCAATGTCAGCCCCTCTCCAACGTGTAGGAACCTACCCCCACACTAGGCCTGGACTCTGACAGCTGAAACCACACCTACATTAACATGCCTGGTATCACTCCTGTCTTCATTAGCAAGACTTTATTTTCCCAAGAGTCTCCAACCCAGGCACATGGCTCCATGGTTCTTACCAGGACTTCTGGAAAGACCCATCAGCTCCTCAGTGGAAAACATTTACAGATAGTCTTTGAATTCTTTGCCTCAAAATCCTCACCATGCTCTTGCCCCACAATGTTGCACTATTGCTGTTACCCAGTCCTAGTCAGACTGTCCTCGTTTGAAAGACATGCTTTAAAACAAACTTCCAATTCTCAGTAAGTTCTGCCATCTGACACACTGCCAAATTTTGTTCCTCTTCATGGCAAGTGGTGCACTCAGTTTTGTCCTCTGGACAGCTTGTGCTGGCCATGTTTCGGGGCCAGCTGTTGTGGCCCAACACCACCTACGACAGGCTTTGATTGTCTAGTTTTGGGTTGTTTTTTTTTTCATTTCATTGTTCTTGTTTGCTCCTCTGAGCTGTATTTCTCTCGCTCTATAATTTCTCCAGGTGGATTTTAGAGAAAGAAGCATCAGGACAGTTCCCATTGACACGCCTTCTGGTGGAGCTTACATTGTTCCCTGGTGGGTGGCCCAGGACAGCCTGCCAGTCTCTTATGCTGCCAGTTTCTGAGTTTGTTTGATCAAATCCCCTACCTACACTTTGTATTTTCCTGTGATTGACCCTGAAATCTAATCTTGATCGGCATTTCAGTTTCAATCAGGAAGAAAAATTTGTTAATGGAGTAATAACTTCAGCTTAATTATTCCTGCTCCTTGTGACTATTTTTAAAGTATAAAGTCTGGAGGCAGTGAATAATTATATGCCGGTAGATATTTCAGTGGTTTTAAAATTTCTCAATTTCTAATTCTAGGTATCTAGTTGGTGTAAGGGGCATTTTAATTCAGATGCAATATAAAGGCCAACTATTTACAAAAATTAAATATGGTATTGAAGTCATGGCTGTTTGAGCATATAATTACCGACTGTGGTAATGCTGGCAGTATCCCTCCTGCTGAACTCAGTTGCCCCTGACACTTTTGAAAAGACGAGGAGGTGAAAAGCACACGCTCAGAATTTGAAGCCAGGCAGACCCAGGTTTTAGTCCTGGCTGTGCCTCTTACGAGGTGTGATGTAAATCAAGGTTTGCAACCTTTCTGATCCTTGGTTTCCTGAGAGACTAACAGAAATATTCCTGTCTGGCAGGATTATTGGGAAGGTGTTTGCTGTTATTATTACTTTGGTCAAAGCAGATGTCATTTCAGGTTTTCTTTTCTTTTCTTTCTTTCTTTTTTTTTTTTTTTTGAGATAGACTTGTACTGTGTCACCCTTGGTAGAGTGCTGTGGCGTCATAGCTCACAGCAACCTCAAACTCTTGTGCTTCAGTGATTCTCTTGCCTCAGCCTCCCAAGTAGCTGGGACTACATGCACCGGCCACAATGCCTGGTTATTATTATTTTTTTTTTGGAGATGGGGGTCTTGCTCTTGCTCAGGCCGGTCTTGAACCAGTGAGCTCCGGCAGTCCACCTGTCTCTGCCTCTCAGAATGCTGGTATTACAGGCATGAACCACCATGCTGGGGCACTCATTTCAGGTTTTCAGAGTTATCATATCAAACTCTCTACCACCAAGGACTCGAAGCTCTTTCGTTACCCAGTTTATCTCATAATCTACCAACCTGAACGGAGCCTTCAGAATGGAAGGAGGAGCATAAAACACAAGTGACCATCATGGGGACGGCTGGTGGAATCTGAACAGGGACACCCTCAGCTTTTGCAAAAGTTCCTGGAACTGTCCCTAGCCCCACAGGAAGGTCACAGGCTGACTGTGACCTGAATATTAACCTGGGAGAGAGACGTGTGTCTCTAGCCAATGGTGGAGCCTGGCAGAAAAGCTTAAAACTGCAGGTAGAGGCGGGGAGGCATTGCCTGGGGTGATGAGCTCTGACTTAGGGAGCTCACCAGCAGGCCTGTCCCCTGGTGGAGGTGATGGGCCAGCTGCCACTCCCCTAGCCCTGCTCCTTCTCCTCCCTGGACTCTGAGTTCACTCACCCCTACCCCATTGTCATTAGGCTGTTTGTGTCCTGCCCTCCTGCAGGTGTCAACATCACAGTGTCCTGAGTGAGAGTGCTCAGGATGATTCACTGGGGACAAATATTCGAACGTCCATTTGTATGTATCTTTTACCTTGTTGTAATAGTTTATTTTTGGCTTATTTCTTAGCATGCAGATAATGTGGTAGAAGAATCATATTTGATACTTAAAAATGTATAAAAGGTAAATGTGCACTTACTGAATATCCATACTCTAAATACTTTACTGACAGGCTGCACCTGCATAATTGGGGTTTCCAGAGACTGGGAAGGGTAGTGGGGATGTGGGGTAATAGTGGAGGTGGCTAATGGGCACAAAATACCGTTAGAGGAATACGATCAAGCACTCTGCAGCACAACAGGGTGAGAGTAGTTAGGAGTAACTCATTGTGTATTTTTAAATAACTGAAAGAGTAGAGTTGAAATGTTCCTAACACAAATAAATGATAAATACTTGAGGTGATGGATACCCCAAATACCCTGATTTGATCATTACTTTTTTTTTTGTTTTTTGGAGATACAGTCTTACTCCATTGCCCAGGCTAGAGTGCCATGGCCTCAGTCTAGGTCATTGCAACCTCAAACTCTTGGGCTCAACTGATCTTTCTGCCTCAACCTCCAAAGTAGCTGGAAATACAGGAACCCACCACAACACCTGGTTAGTTTTTCTATTTCTAGCAGAGACGGGGTCTTGCTCTTGCTCAGGCTGGTCTTCAACTCCTGATTTCAAGGGATCCTCCCACGTCAGCCTCTCCACCTCAGTATCACAAAGTGCTAGGATTACAGGCATGAGCCTCTGCACCTGACCGTGATCATTTTATGTGGTTATGCTAGTATGGAAACATCACATGTATCCCATAACTATTATGTGTCCATAATGATTAAAAAGAATTCTTTTTTCTTACAAACTGGGAGATCACTGCTCCTGACTGTCTAATCCCTGTGGTCATTCTCTTTTGAGTTGCAAATTAATTCTCTGAAATCCTTTCTCATCCTCTCAATCTTCTTAATAGCAACAATACATGCCAGGAAACAATAGACTAACACTTTCACTGTGCTGGAAAATATAACTGACAATCTAGAAAAATTACAAGAATGAGGGTAAAATAAAGACATTTCAAGACAAACAGGACTGAGAAAGTTTGTTACACATTCATTTTCACTACTAGAAATTCTAAAGGCAGAAAGGTCAGCCTAGATGCAAGATCTGAAAAGTAAAAAGTGAGATCTAAAGTCTTGATCAATTTTAAATTAAATGTTTTCATTTAAGGCTGCTTGACAGGCTGCTTTTGTCTTTGGGGCTGTGGATAGCCAGGGACATTCACGGCCTGTATCATTAACCGATCAGGCACTGTGAAATGGTGATAGGCTAATTCTATAATCCCTTCATTTACTAGCTAGAATACAGCTGTAAAAATAATCTTTTCCTCATCAACTTATGCATTACCCAGAAACACAGTTTGTATAGGGAAGGCAGGATAAAAGTCAAATGTACAATAATATGCCAACAGTCAATTTAAAAAAGATTAAAAATATTATTTATGGCATCATAAATAGTAAGTGCATAGGTATAAATTTAAAAGTATACAACACTATGGTAGATAAGAGGATAGAATTTTTCTGGAAAACATTAAAGACATAATTGTTCTGGAAAACATTAAATAAACAGCAAAATATATCGTGTCCATTAATACAATATATTCTGAGTCATGTACATGTTAATTCTTTCCAAAGCAACCTACACAGTCAGTTCTGTGCTATTCAAAGCCCCAGTAATTTATATGTGTGTATGTGTGAAATTTGACAAGTTGATCCCAAAATGCATATGGAAGAGCAAATCGACCAATAATGGCCAAAATACTGCAGAAGAACAAGGTAGGTTCTTCTACTTTTCTTGCTGTATAAGGGAACAGTACTTAGTAAAAAGTTCTAGTAATTAAGACAATGTGGTGTTAGGTCAGGGATATAAAACTTAAGCAATGGAATAAAATATAAGCCCAGAAACAGACCAGGCATGCACAGAAAATCAATTAAAACAGGCAGCACAGACTAGTGGAGGAAAGGTAGTTTTATGAATAGTGTTGAGATAAAAATAATGATAGGGAAAAAAATGAAATAGGATCTTTTCTCATGTCATTTACAAAAATCAATTCTAGGAAGGTTAAATACCTACCTATGTAAAGTAAAATTATGAAACTTTTAAGAAGATAATAATAGCATTTATCTTTATAACCTCAAGTGAAGAAGTTCTTGAGATACAAAGAAGTATAAATTATAAAAGTAAAGATGAATAAATTGAGCAATATTAAGATTAACAATTTTTATTCACTAAAGAGACAAAAAAGAGAATCTATGAATCTGTCCATTGGTGGTGGGAATGTAAATTGGCCCAAGTATTCTGGAAACAATCCAGCATTGCCGAGCAATGCTGAAGACGCCCATCACTTGGTACCTAACGGATCCATTCCTTGGTACACATTCTAGAGAAAGTCTTATCAAGAAATGCTCATTACAGCCTTGTTCCTAGGGGCATAAAATTGGAAACCACCTAAATGTTCACTTGCATGGAAGGGATAAATAAGTTCCTGGCATATTTACATAAGGGAATGTTACAAAGACGTGAAAACAAATGCTCTCCAAATATGTACTTCAAGAAGGATAAACCTGAGAATATACGGTGGGGCAAAAAAAAAAAAAAAAAAAAAAAAAACAAGCCACAAAAGAATGAGTATGTCTGATTCCATTTATGCAAAGTTCAAAACTGTGCAAAGCTAAACACATCTTCAGGGGCACAAACATGGTAAAGTTGTGGAGTGCAGCAACGGGGTTGCAAACTCATAATCCATGACAGTGGCACACAGCTGGCCACGAAGGTGCCGGCCACGTCCTGGCTCGTGGGCTGGGTTGTGTATATGTGTGTATTGTATGTAGCCAGGTAGTTTTTACACTCTATGTACTTTTCATAAATTTCCTCTGTATCTATTTCTATCTAGTAATATGTTCTATATCTACTCAATAAAAACAAGGATTCAAACCCTTTGCATTTACAAAGGAATGTTATTACTGTGCTTTTGGGGACAGACCTGCCTGCGCCTTGGGACTGCTTTTGTGCATGGACAAAAAAGTGAAACCTTTTTCCTCGGTTTCACTTGCTGCAGTTTCAGTTGTCCATGGTCGACTCAGGGCGAAAATATTCAATGGAAAACTGCAGAAATAAGCAATTCCTAAGTTTAAATTGTGTGTTCTGAGTACCATGATGAAATGTCTCACTGTCTGGGCCTGTCCACTCAGCATGTGGCTGTCCACCATGTGCACACGGTGGCCTCCTGTGCGTCACCTATAATTGGCTCAGTTTTCAGACCCCCTGTTGTACCATTGAGGTGCTTGTGTTTAAGTAACTCTCATTTTACTTCATAATGGTCCTGAAGCACAGGAGTTGTGATTTTGGCATATTGTTATAGTTGTTTCATTTTATTATTGTTGTTGTTAATCTCTAACTGTGACTAATTTGGGAATCAAAGTTTATTGCAGGAATGTATGTATAGGAAAGACACGATATATACGGGGTTTGGTGCCATCCAGTTTCAGGCATCCACCCGGGATCTTGGGACACAGCCCTGGGGATAAAGGGCACTGCTGTAACTGCTAAGTAGGGTCTGCTCTGCACAACCCTGATTTCTATTCACAGCATTTGTACTCTGGACAGCTGGGGTGAGGATGCCATGGTGCAAAGGCCACCACAGAAGGAGGCAGAAAGAAGGCTCCTTAGGGGCCACTGTGCTTTCCCATGGTGACGTCAGATACAAGATACGTCCTTCTAGAGCCCGTCTGGACCCTTTCATCCAAGAGTGATTTAGCCAGGTTAATGCCAGACCCTGCTGACCCCAAGAGACGTCCCTCATCTGACAAGTCGCCAGATCCCTCCTCCATGAGGAGGACATAAGAATGGAATAGAGAAAGTTGCGTGCACCATGATTCTGTCTTACCTATGGTTGTCAAGGTTACCAGAGCCTCGTGTTTCTTAGTAACCACTCCTCCCAAAATAGCCTCCATTGGTGACAGCCAGAGAACCACATCCCATGTCACAATCACTTTTTACGCTATTTTGGAGGTTAGAAAAGGAAGCCCCTTTATATCCAATAAGGTTATTCAAAGGACACAAGTTTTCCTCATCTGATTGTCACCTTAGCTGGGTGAAGGGTCATAACCTGCACATTATGGATCAAAAACAGGCTTCGGGAGGGTTCAGCCAAAGTCAGATGACTAGCTGGTACCAGAACCGAAAGGAACGCACACATTTTACGAGGCTGGGACACTGCCTCTCCATGCTGAAGTTCTGCTGTAGACTCGGGAGGATGTGCTAGACCCACAGTCACCTCTGATGGCTTGGGCATGTTGGGCTAAAAGTCTACCGTGTAGCCGACCCTGCACTCTCCCCTACCTTCTTCCTGCCAATAGAACCCAATTCTCTTCAGATGTGGGGAGTAGGAGCTTCCTGGCATCTTCCCCACCCCAGGGATGAAGGTCGATCCATTGTAGTGACAGTTCTGTTCCTTTGGCTGATGGCTGTTTCATTGTGCACCTGTGACCCAGAGCCAGCTGGTGTGGGCAAGAGCAGATCTACAGGGGTTAGTTCTGGGAAAGGTGTTTCTCTCTAAGTTCAGAAATTATCAGGAGCAATTGCCCCTTCTCTGACTGGTATCCCTTTGCATGTGACATCACCTATTTGACAGTCATGTTGCTGGCGATGGCTACACGGAAGGATGGAAAACCTTGGGCCCAATTCTGAGAGGCCACCTCCCTCAAGGCCAGGCCTCCTCTGTCCGCAGCATCTTCTTGGACATCCCTGGACTTCCCCTGTGGCCTTCTGCTGTGGGGCAGAGCCCTCCTGGATATGTCCATCCACTCCTGTTGGGCTGTAAGCTCCTCAGTGCTGGACAATAGTTGCTTACTTCCCACCCTCAGCTCAGTCTTCACATGGTAGGGGACAAGGTGGGGAGGTGGTGGAGTGTAGGGCTGTTCTATAGGAGCTCAGAAGTCCCTAGTGTGAGGCCTCTGTACCCTCGTTAGTAAGGGATTCTTTGATGACCCACTTTAGAAGGTCCTCAGCTTCCTGCCTCACAGTGGAAGAACCAGGATCATCCCACTTAACATCTTCAGAAGACAAGCTTATTTTGGAAACTGTTTCAGTTGGAAACCTTTTGCAGTACACAAAATGATCAGTGTGAGAATTTGGAAGAAGTTTTGTTAATGTGCAGAGAACTCTTGGTCTTGTGAAGGACAGTTACTTCCTTCTCCCATTCCATCTTTCCTAAGTGCCAGGTTGTTAAATGTCTGGTGTGTGCTAAGTGCTGGGCCCAGGGAGAAAGTCCCCTTATGATGGTGCCCCACCTGCAAGGCCTCAGCCCTGCAGAGCTGACTCACACCCACAGAGAGTGCCAACTGGGTAAAGACAGGGGTGGGGTTTGGGGTGGGAGAGGCCAGTGGAGCTGAAATGCAGCGAATCAGAGGAGGCAAATAGCAGGTGGGTTCCACTGTGGGAAGGATAGAGCAAGTGTGAGTCCCAAGGGCCCTAAGCACCACGGGGCAGAGTGAAGTCTCCATTTGACCTGCATTGGCTGAGTGTCAGGGTACAAATGGGTGGAGGGAGGTCAGTGCCCTGAGGAAGAAGATGGCAGCTGGAACACACGGGGTTCAGTTCTGGCTTGGCCACTATGGTCCCATCATTACTCCTCTCTGGATTTTTGTTTTCTCAGTGCAAACAAAATAGAGGGACACCGTGACTGCACCAGCCTTGGCTCTCGAATTCTGAGCTGAGCCTGCAGAAATCTGTGGGGCAAGGCTGCTGATGGGATGTGGGGGAGCAGGGGGGCCTCTGGGATGTCTTTGCTGCCCCAGGGACTTTTAGGATGGGGGAGGGCTGTGAGTGGAGGGGGCATCAGCTCTGTGGGGCAGGGCCTTGGCCTCAGGCACTGACTCTGCTGTGCTGGCAGGACACTGAGTTGGGGGTAGGTGCTCAGCAGGCAGTGGGGACATGTCAGGGCTGGCCACATGGTTTGGAAGGGAGAGGTTAAGGCTGATGGGGATGAAATAACACCTAGAGGGAGATAAAGTAAAGGCAGAAACAGCTGCTCTTTCAGGGCTGGGAGAAGCATCAGGAACAATAGGACGTGTGGAGGACAGTGGCAGAGATGTGTTCAGGAGAGCACTCAAAGAGCCAGAAGAGGAGGCCTCTGGGGAGTTAATAATGTGGACAGTTATGCACATGAAAAGAATTTTACTTTAATAATAGCCTGGGGGGAACCTTCCCATAAAGCTTGTACAAAACCCCTTCTGTGAATAACCGTGTAATTTGGCCAATGGTCTCCAGCCAAAGACCATCATTGGGACAACACTGGGCTCACTGGCCCATTTCACTCCTTGGACTGATCCCCCTGGTGCCTAGCAGGAGGACCTGGGAAGGCTCTTGCTCTCTTAGGTTTGTGAGTGAACTTGGAAGAGGTTTCTGGGAAGTGGAGCATTCCTCGTCTGGACTGGATGCTGTGGAGATGTGGGCTGAGTCTATGGATAGAGATCTTAAATCTCATCCAGAACGGGAGGAGTGAAGTCAGTTTAGAGCTGTCCTTGGTAAATACGCTGCAGTCCCTCAGATTAGCCAGACCCAGGGAATGTCTGAAACAGCAGGAGGCACCCAGTTCACTTCCAGCGGATGAAAGCTAGAGAGGATGGGCAGGGGTTGGTGACAGGGAAGGAATAAAAGAAGGTCTCTCTGTGAGCTAGAGGAGCTCTGTGTCCCACGCAGCCAAAGTGCTCCCAGGGCTGGCTTCTTGACAGAACAACCTCAGCCACCAAGAACACAAATATTTAGGACTCGGCAGCTTGTCCGCACTTGATTGTTTTTCTAGCTGTTCTTTTAATTTCTTTGTTCAATTCCCAAGCATGTATCAGGGCTAATGAAGCAATTCTATTATTAAACCACTTAGAAATTTAGAAGACAATGTACTCAGGTTTGAATGGGATAATTAGATATTGGGGAGAAAGCCATTTGTAAGAGAATTCCATAAAATGTCAGTGTGATCCCTTGATACCACATCCCAGGAAAAAAAAGGATCACTCACAGAGCTCAGAAACCAGCTACTTTGTCGTTTCGGTAAAAAGCAAAAGCATTTCTATTTCTAGGGGAAAGCTTTATGAAACACTTCAAAATATAGATCTGAAACTCCATTTCTGTTTAATGTCTACTGAGAAGGCTAGATTCATTTTTCACTTTTGAAGAAGTGCGTGAAAGAAGTGCCCAAGGACTTGGCTTTGGAAGAAATGGCACCTGCTAAGACACTCAGGTGCCATTCTATTCTTTGCTGAGAGTCATGAAATAGATTCTAGGTTACATTTCGTTGATGGAGAAATAAAGGATTTAGGATATGGTGGATGTGGAAGGGACTGGAGAGGGGGACTCTCAGTCGGTCAGAGTCCGGACAGAGCCCCACAAGATCTTGTGGCATTATTTGCACCCTTAGTTCTATTATTTCCTGCTAGGAACAGATACACAGCGACCTTGACCTTGGCAATGACCTTGTGTGGCTCAGCAATTTACTAGGCTCATTCACACACATTACTTCAACAGTTTCAGATCACTCTCAGAACCAGGTGCAAATAGTTTCCTTCAAAGGGCGTACATTGTTCATACAGAGTCAAGGCAAATTTGACTTGTGCCCACTTCCAAATTTGTCTGGACTCCATATGCCAAGTTACACATATGTATGTGTGTCTAAATGAGGTGTCTGGCACGGGACCTAGAAGCAACTTGGAATGGAAGTAAAAGCACTAGGTTTGGAGCCAGGAGGATCTGAGTTCAAATCTTGGCTTGGTCTTTTATGAGACACTTGACCTTGGGCAAGTTATTTACCCTCTGAGATTTATTTTCCTTGTCTGTAAAATGGAACTGACTATAGTATCTTCTTCTCAAGGGTGTTTTGAGGCACAAATGAGCTGTGGAAGGTGGAAGCACATATAAATGATGACGCCTCCTGCAAATACAGGAACAGTACCTGGAAGTTTAACAGCAAACCTGTGTGTCCCGAGGAAGGTATGATCAGAATGCTGGAAGATCCTGGAGTCCTGTTGTGTGTTGGTGGTGAAAGAACCAGTGTGGCTTAGCCCCAAAGACAAGTTCACTGGCCTTGCCCAGGGTCTTGCTGGTCAGCAGTGCAGTGGAGCCGTGGCAAAGTGCAGGGGGCTGTTAAGGGGGCTTTCACCGAGTCACCTCTGAGTCTGTTCCTAGACAAGTGCCCAGCCCATCGTCCTCCAAGTGACTATGAAACAGAACAGAATTGAATGGTTGTCACCAGGAGCCTCAAGCATGCCAGAGAGAGGAAAAAGACTCCTTCCTCCCTGTATTCTCCCCCTCTTCCCTTTCCTCCTCTTCCTCTTTTTTTTTTTTTTTTTTTTTTTGTTGTTATTTCTCCCTTTGGCTGATGTTCAAATAGCTCTAATTATCTGGTTGTTATTTTGCATTTAATTGTTTGCCCATGAATTGATTCACTTACTTAGCAAAACTTATTTAAATGCACTTAAGAACATTGTACAAAATGAGATCATTTCATTGTGACATTGACAGGGGAACTGGAGACCAGGATGTGCGTTCAAGGACTGTTATCACTGAGCAAGTCAAGGGACAGTTCCCCTTACAGCTGCCGTGAAATTGGGAGATGACAATTCCTTCCTCTGTGCTATGGTGCAGATCACGTACGTGTGAACATCTGTATTAACTGGGCAGATAAGAAAGATTCTTCACAGAACAAATGTCTTTCAGAGAAAACAAGACAGCTGGGGTGGTGAGGGCCAGTGCATTTATAAGGCAGAGTCTTCAGACCAGTAAAAAATCATTCTCAGGAAGCTCCTGGGGAGCACTTGTGCTCCATACATTCTTTATGAGGAAGTTAGCCTGATAGGCTGCGGTTCCCAGTTCCTCTATAAAATCTACAACATCTTGGGAGATATTAAAGCCATTTTTTTCTTTGAGAGACTTAGTTATGTCTTCCCCAATGGTCTCGGTTAGGATTTAACACTCTCTGAAAGGCTCAGTAATGGGAAAAAGAGATCTAAAGAGCTTGTTCCATTCAACACTGAGCTATTTGATGTTTGAAAAATCTTATATTTACAGCTCAGGCTGCCCTAACAAGATGGATGGCTGAAATGACAGCAGTTTATTTTCCTACAGACCTAGAAGCTGGATGTCTGAGATTGGGGTGCCAGTGTGGTGAGGTTCATGTGTGGGCCCCAGAAAGCTGCCCTTTTGCTGCAGGCTCACAGCACTACCAATAAGCTCCCACATCTCTTCTCACAGGGCACCATCTGGGTGAGGGTTCCACCCATGGCCCCATTTAACCTTCATCTCCGTAACAGCCTTATTTCAGTACAGTCACACGGTAAGAGGATGTTAAGGCTTTGATATATGGATTTGGGGGCTCACGATTCAGTCCACAGCAAAACTTGTGCTGAATCTGCTAAGGTGGAAGGAGTTTGGGAGTCAGACTGACCCATATTTAAACCCTGCCCTGCTGCCCGTAGCTGTGGGATTTGGGGTAAGTTATTAAACCTCTCTGAGTCTTTTTCCTCCTCTGTAAAATGACAATAACAAGATTATATCTCCCAGGGTTCAGGTAATAAATTACACAAGGTAATGACTGCAAAGCCCCAAGAACCCCGCTGGCACCTTGCAGTGGCTAAGAAGAGTTAGTCTCTGCCTTTCCTGCCCTGTGCGAAGGTGCTGCCTCCTGCCTTTCTGCACTTTGCACTTTGAGGGCTGAGGAGAGCAAGCCGCCTTCAGGGCTGGCCTCTGCCCTTCCCGCCTGGAGCTCTGCAGTCCTGGGACTAGCGCGGTGCCTAGCAGGGCAAAGGAAGATGATGATCCCTAACTTTCAAGGTACTAAGATTAACTAAGCACTTAGCTCACTTCCCTTTTTTTTTTTTTTTTTTTTTTTTTTTAAAAATACAGGATCTCACTCTGTCCCCCTGGGGAGAGCACTATAGCATCACAGCTCACAGCAACCTCAAACTCTTGGGCTTAAGCCATTCTCTTGCCTCAGCCTCTCAAGTAGCTGGGACTACAGGTGCCCACCACAAAGCCCGGCTATTTTTTTGTTGTTGTCATTGTTGTTTAGCAGACCTGGGCCAGGTTCAAACCCACCAGCCCCAGTGCATGTGGCTGGTGCCCTACACACTGAGCTATGGGTGCCAAGCCAATGCCTGGCTAGTTTTTAGAGACAGGGTCTCACTCTTGCTCAGGCTGGTCTCCAACTCCTGAGAGCTCAGGCAATCCACTCACCTCAGCCTCCCAGAGTGCTGGGATTACAGGCGTGAGCCACCATGCTTGGCCTTAGCTCACTTCTCGGTGTGTAGTAGATACCCCAGCAGCGTTCTCGCCCCATGGCTCAGATGAGCCTGAGTTGGGAGGACGTCAGTCAGTAGAGATTTCGGAGCAACCGCTGCACGGCAGGAGTGAGGAATGCAGCAGAAGATGACAGGCACATCCCTGCTCTCAGGGAACTGCGGGGGGTTTGGAAGGAGGGAGACATTGAACAGATTATTAAGAAGGATAGGAAGAACAGTTTTGGAAAAATTGTGTGCAGAATTAGAAAATGAAGAGTCCTGAGAGCAATCAGTCAGGGTCGTGTTTGCAGAGAGACCCAGCGAGGCAGTGGCAGACTGCTGGATCTCTCATAGCACACCCTCTGCTATGCCCTGGACCTGGGCAAAGGGTCCCTTCAGGAAACTGAAAACAGACTAAACAGGGCAGCTGATTGTGAAACTGAGTGGAGGGGCATCCATTGTGGGTGCTCAGGAAATGCTGGCTCGGACCGTGCTGTCCCCTCATCTAACCGTCCCAGGTTGTGACATAGGCTGGACCTCCAATCTGCCATTAAGAGAACATACTGCCTTCTACTGCTGGCCAACTCTGCCCTGGCACTCTGCTCAGGGCTTCAAGACATGACCCCATTTAAGCTTGTCCCCCAAACAAAAACCCTCAAGGTATCCTTGATCCCATCTATAGGATGAAATGTTCCCAGCAGCATAAAGCTAGCAGGTCCCTGAGCCAGGTCCAAACCCTGCCCATCGGGATCCAGGCTTTCCTGGTCTACCTTGTGCTTAGGGCCTGCAGGCACCAAAGGTGGAGCTTGGGGCTCTCCCATGACTTGGAGCTCAAGTCTGTGGTCCTGGAGCCCTGCCCCTCCTCTTGCTGTGTAGAAGGCATCCCCCGAAGGGGCCACCCCAGGTCCCGCTGGCTCATCCCTTCTGGGAGAGGTGCCCCAGGAGGGGGTGCTGGAATTCCTGCCCTGAGTCCCTGGCACTTCATCAAATGCCAGCTCAGCTTCCAGCTATGCATCTCCTCTAGACCATCTCCTGTTTTGGTGTCCTCCGGGCAGCCACTCCAGGTTCTCATGAGTCACAGCGCTACTTCTTAACCCCTGGTCCTGCTCAAAGTGGGATGCAGAATTCCACTTGCTGCAAACACATTCCCAAGAGGCAGGAGCCTCGTTTGCTCGTTTGTTGATACTGTCAATGCACAATGGTTAAGTGCTCTGGACACGGGGTTGGGAGATGCAGCTTCTGGTCTCAGCTTTGCCAGAGACTTGCTGGGTGATTCAGGCAAGTTTCTGCCCCTCCAGGGAGTTTGGAGAGTTTTGTCGTCTACACTTAGGTGATGTGAGACAGCCCTGCTGGGTTTAAGCACCACCCTGACTTGGCAGAAAGGCAGGTTTGGGATTGAATCTTACTTAAACGAATTACAAGTTGTATGACCTTGAGACAGTCACTGAACCTCTTTCAGCCTCAATTTCCTCATCTCTACACTGAAGATAATTCCTGTGCCATTGGGTTGTTGGGAGGATCTCATGAGAAAATGCATGTAAGGACGGTGAGCCCACACCTGGGCCACGGAAGATGCTTAGCGGGAGATTGGTGTTCTCTCTCTCCTGCTGCATGGGGTTGAATCATGCCCCTCCCTCATACAGATACGTTGAAATCCTGACCCCTAGCACCTGTGAATGTGACTTTAGTTGGAAATAAGATCTTCGAGGATCTAACCAAGTTGAGATGGGGTCACACTGAATTTGGTGGCCCCAAGTCAATGATGATGTCCTTATAAGGACAGACAGCTTGTGAGACACACAGGGAGATCACCATCCAGAGACGGAGGCAGAGACCCGAGAGAAATGCTAAGGATTAACGGCCAGCATAAGAAACTGGACAAGGCCAGGAAGGGATCTACTCCAAGTCCTGGGTTAGGGTGGGCTCAGCCCTGCCACTACCCCTATCTCGGACTTCCAGGCCCCAGAGCTGTCAGAGGATGAATGTCTGTTGTTCCAGCCACCCAGTTAGGGCTGATCCATTGGGTTTGTTGTGGCAGCCCCAGGAAACTAACATGCTGTCCTTGTGAGTCCCTTTCCAAATTGGAAATTTTAGGATTGTATCAGTTTAATTGCTCAGTTGTAAAAGAAATATGCAGTGGCAGAGGAGGTCCTCGGTGAGCAGAGTTGACTATAAGTGAGGTGGGGGGCACAGGAAAACAGTGGTAGAGAAAACACGGGAGTCCTGCCTGCCCTGGAGACTCACAGAGCTCAGACTTGGAAGGGCTCTGTTCCTACCTTCCTCTTGGACCCATTTTAATGATAGGAAAACTGAGGCCCAGGCAATGGATGGACAGTGGCTAATCCTATCAATACCTGGAATAGTCCAAAAACTAGCACTCCAGAAAATGTCTGCTTTAAATCCTTGGAATCTCTGAATGTCATCTTGTATGGCATAAATGTGCTTGTCAAAGGTCTTGAGAGGAACTACGGCAGAGGCCACCTGGGCTTTGCAGCTAGGGCCTGTCTCCTATAGGCAGCAGAGAGATGGTTTTTAAATCCAGTCGGACATTCTCTGCCTTTTAATTGGATTGTTTAATCAATTCACATTTAACATTACTATTGATATACGGGGTCTGACAATTAAGTTCAAGAACTCATCCTAGAAAAAGTGCTACCCACCTCTTTCCTGAATGTCACCATGGTCACCTTTGAAGTACATTAAGTGAATATTTTCTTTTTTTATTAAGTCAAATACACATAGGTACATTTATGCATATGTGGAGTACAATGTGTTGATTTTTGTTTTTATACAACCTGACGTGGTTAGATCAAACCAATCAACATAGCTTTCACCTCATTTACTTGATTATTGTGCTAAGATATTTATGTTCTACACTTGACAGATTTGACTTGCACCCTTCCTTGTCTCCATAGGTGTGGTCCCGCCTTTTACTCTCCCTCTTTCAAATCCCCCCCTCCCTTTCCTTCCCACTCCGTTTCTCTCCTTCATCCTGGGCTATAGGTGTGTTCTGTCTTTCATAAGAAAGTGCGAGTGAATATAAGTAGGTCTCATAAATAAATATTTTCAATGCAACACAGTAACTCAACTCACCGAAACAAATGAAGAGAACCAGAAATAGGAAACATGGAGATCAACACAACAAATGCTATGAACATGTATTTACCCTTCCCTTTTCTTTCAGCTTTTTAAAAAGACATAAAATTACATAAAGGAACAATGTAACAGTTATTGTTAGGCGTATAGCATACATAGATGCAGTATGTTTACTAATAAATACCAGGGAAGAGAACAATATGGAGTAAGTTCCCTGGAACTTACGTTAAATCTCCCTGGAATTAAGTTAATATAAACCTAAAGTAGATTCTGATGAGCCCTAGAACAGCCACTGAGGAAATAACTTGCCCAAATACGGAGAAAATCATTACACTAACCAAAAAGTCAGCTCCCTTTCAAAGTGATGATTGGTTTTGCTCTTGCTGCTTTCAAGTTTTTATCCTTGTCTTTGGTCTTCAGGGTTTTTTTTATTATAACGTGTCTCTTTACGAATGTGTTTTAAAAAAAATTTTTTATTGTTAAATCATAGCTGTGTACATTAGTGCAATCACCTGTACCCATTCTAAGATGCACCATAGATGTGGCCCCACCCATTACCCTCCCTCCACCAAAACCTCCCCCTCCCTTCCCCTTCCCTGGCCCTTTCCCC
>CAUYPK010111099.1:0-45306 GCA_963574355.1 Loris lydekkerianus | reverse complement strand
GGGCCCAAAGGTGAAGGGTAAATAAGGGTAGCAGGGGAAGAAGGTAGGGTGAAAAACAATGTAGGCCCGTCCACAGGGGATTTTCTAGAATTTCTTTTCTTCTCTTTTCTAGATCTTCTTGGAGTGTTTTGACTTGTTTTGAACGATCTCAGATCTGTTGGCATTATTTCTGCATTTGAGTTAATTTTTATTCTTTACTTGTTGATATAATTTGGTTAATGAGATTTGCAATATTTCTTATATTAAACCAATCAAGCTTTCCTGAGAAAACCTATTTGGCCATATATTCTTTTTTTGTGGATTGCTGCACTAGTTTGGCTAATATTTTGCTAGCATAATTTAATCTATGTTCATAAATTGTATTGGTCAATCATTTTGTTTTCTTTTATTTTTCTTGTTTGGTTTTTGTACCAAAGTTATATCCGCCTTCTGGAATGAAGCATTTTGTTGAGAAAATAAATTACAGAAAATTCAAAATGCATGTGCGTGTGTATGTGTGCATGTGTCTTTTTTAATTTTGTGAAGGTGTCATTATTTAAAATACTCTATGCACTTTATTTGCTATTTTTGGTCCACCCTAAAAAAGGACAAGTAGGGTACCAGCCATCTGTCATGGCTCTTACTTGCACTCCTCCCCACATAGGGAGGATATCTCCTATTTGGGGTAACAATGGCAATCAGATTATGAAGATTAGGAAGCCAGAGTAGAGGTGACATGAAGACAGCCTATACATATTCCCTCTTTTAGTCTTGCCTCTATATCTTTGGATTACAATTCATTTGCCAACTAAAATTATTCAATCCTCGTCCCCTCCTTGCCAATCTCATGGTGGGTCCTGTACTATTTCTTTATCCTGTTTTGAAGGAAAGTTTTAGGATATGCAAAAGTCTCTTCCTTCATTTTAAACTCTATCTGATCTCTTAGAATTGTTTTAAAGCTTATTGGATAATTCCTACACTTCAGACCTAACTTCTATCCGTGACAATTATTTCCTACCTTTTTGGACTATGGTGAAACTGTGCTTTCTTTAAACCACTTCAAAATGTAACCACATTTCTTCTTGTGACTTGCTTTGCCAAATAAATTGAACAAGGAAGGGAATGGTGCATTTTTGAACAGAAGCTTTAAGAGTTAGAGCACCATTCCACATGCCCTTTTCCTTTCCATGGTTTTTATTGAAGTACGTGTCAAGATGAAGATTTATCTGCCTCAGTCACTGAGCAGTCTCCAGCCCCCACTGCCACCTCCAACAACAGGTACTTACCAAGTTGTGTTAAACATATGGTGTTATTGAAAAATAAGCCATTTTGTGTTAAGTCGCCAAAAATGTAGAGTGCTTTGGTGCAAGAGCATAATCTGGCCCTTCTTGGTTCATAGACCAACCCATTTCTCTTTTCAGTGATAACTTTGGCTGATGCTTAGATGTGGCAGATTTTGAAATTTTCTTCTTATGTTATCTTTGTTGAAATCTAATGTACGTGTGCATATTATTAAAGTACATTTGCGTATTATTATACATTATTTTATTAAACAGCCACACAAACAAGGGGAAAAGAGAAATATAGTACTTTCTAAAAGAAAAAAAAAAACTTTCATGTGAATCATTAATTTTGAGAAATGATGATCATCTTCCTGGACATCCTGGATGACTAGATTTGCATTTTAAAGTATTAAACCTTTTATCAGGATGACTCTAGGCATCCCAAAGGTTAATCATCAAAAGACCAGCTTCAGAGGGCCTTATTGCTGGCATTAGGATAAGATACTATAAGTCATCTAAGGAAAAAAATTAACATGCAAACTGAGATAATATGAATTTGACCCAAATGAGGAACAAAACTTTATACCCAGAAAAAAGACCCTACAGGATAAGTAATTTAGGGTTGAGTGTTAATGCTTACTCACTTTGGATGTGGCCAAGTGCTTTTCTTTTAATTTTTAATTATAGTACACCAAAGAAGTACTTTACCACAAAATTGAAAAAAATTCTTAAATGCACGTAATTCAAAAGTGTGTGATTACTTCAGAGAAAAATCAAGGAACATTGTCAATCAGAAAAAAGAGAAGACAAATATTATATTGGCTATCAGGATGTGGTATTTGAGATTACTTACTTTTACATTAGGCATTTCTACTGGTTAGCTTTATAACCCTGAATAAATTACTTAATTTTCTTTAGACTGTTTCCTTATCTGTAAAATGGGGATACTACCATTATTTACCTAAAATTGCTATTGTATAGACTCAATAAAATATTGCATCTAAGGTGCTTAGACTGATGACAAATAAATAGTTACATTATTTCACTTCCATAAAAATTAGCTGTCAGTACTAATGCTTTGAATGGGTCTTTCATTTTGTCATGAATACTTTTTAAAATTCTAGGAATTCTTTACTGGTTTTTTCTAAAATCTTTCAAACTTGGCCAGTCCATTTTATTTTACTCTCATTCCTATGTACCTCTATTTATAAATTTCTATAATATTAATCATATAAATAATATATATTATCTATATTTATATATATTTATATTTATATATCCTCATTATATAAATAAGGAAGTAGAGACTGCTCAAAATAAATGTACATAGCTACATTTGTTTTATACATTATTAATGTGTTTTAATGTATTTATTTATCACATACACAATTGCCTAGTAAATATTGTTTTTTATAAACATGTGATTGGGTCATACATACCAATATTTTATGAGCATAAAGGAGATAAGTTTAACTTAGGAAGTCCAGGAGTCTTTACTTGGTTGACTTTTAATTTTGGTAACCTATGTTTTGAATGAACATCTTTGGGTTTACCCTTGGGTAGGTTTTACTGCAGGTTTTCTTTGTTTTTCACATACTGTTTATAGATTTCCATAACCAGACTAAGAGGATGACACAGTGGTTCATCACGTCCTTTTTAAGCTTAATATTGTGTCTGTAGCAATGAACTTAGACTTTTCTTTCTAAAGCATACTATCATGAGAAGACATCACATAGCTACATAGCCCATACATTTTCAAAGGGAAGGTTAGGGAGAGAGAACTAACCTGGGATTGTGAGCACTATGTTCCTCTCATAATACATTTCCGTCTAAAGACTACTACAAAAAAGCAAACAAACAAACAAAACTAGCTACTAATCACCTATTGTGCATCAACTGGTGGGGAAGAAACAGAAACCCCTTTTCTTTAACTTAAACACACAAATTCTATGGTGCCTTACTATTTTTAGCATCCCCAATATTAGATATTGATATTTATTTATTTATTTTTAAATATTGATATTTGAATTCCAAATGAAGTAGCAAGATCTAAATAATAGCTTTATAGTATTTACCATTAGCTAATCATTGCCTTAACATACAGAATTATTAGTACTTTAGGTTTTCTAAATAAATGTAAGCTTATTTTTGAAAACGTTTACTATGTGCCAAGTATTGTATTGAGTACTAGGCATACAAGGTGAATAGCACATGTGCCTGCCCTTGAGGAATTTATAATCCAGGGATTGGAGTCTGGCAGCTGTATTAAACAGGTTGGTGTGCTGCTGCAGTAAGTGCCCTGATAAAGGTATGTGCCACAAGCTCTGGAAGCTCTGACAACTATGCATAGCTCAACCTGAGGATCAGCAGTGCCCTTCAGAGGAAATGAAGCTTGAACTCTACCCTTAGGATCACTGCATGTTAACGAGGTGCAGGGAAGAGGGTGCCAGGAAGATTTCCATTTGTTTAACTCACACCCTTGGACTGAAAGACAGGATGATACAGAGAACTATGAAAAACAGGTTGTATCCTGTAGACAACGGGAGACACTGTAAACAGGGTAAAGATCACTGAGCCATGTGTAGAAGGTAGGTGAGTGTGCAGTCTAAGGCACAGGTGCGACTGCAGTGTCAAGTCCCTGGCTGTGGAGTGTGGGCTGGTGAGCTCTGACCAGCAGGATGTGGATAGGTGGGACGTGTCTTACCTCTGGGCCAAAACATCAGAGTGCCTTGGTGTCACCTGCCTTCTTTGGTCCCCTGCTATGGTGTCTGTGCAAGCACATATACAAATGAAGGTCCCATAAGAACAAAGATGGGTGAAATGCTGAATCTTCACAGGGAAGACTACTGTAAAAGGTCTTTGCAGAAGAAATAAACAAATGACACCCAAATGTGGGTGAAGCTGCTGAGATTTGCAAGTCATTTTTCCTACTGAGTAAGCTATGCTGACTAAAATATCGGTTAGGGTTTATTAGTATTTGTGTGTGAAGAGTAAAGAAGCAGGAGGAAACTAATTTCTAGTTTAATGATTGTTTAGATGGTTTAATGGATTTTTGATAGAGAAAAGTCAAATGTAAAAAACTAGTAAAATTAGGTTGGAAAGATGCAGAAGAAACAAATGATAATGTGCAAACTTTGAAGGACCTGTGTGTCCTTATGGTGGATGTGTTAAGCCAGAAACTCAGCAGACCCTCAGGGATAAGAAGGGAGCAATTTGGATGTTCTCATTACGAATGGTAGATAAAACTATGAGAACAAATAAGATCACCCAAAAATGTAGTGAGCAGTTATCATCTGAATTTGGGCTAAGCAAATTATCCAAACCTCCAAAATCAACTTCATCATCTGAATTATCCAATTTGCCTAAACATGCTTTTAATAAAAGCCACCTTTCACTGGGAGTTTCCATCTTTTTAATTAGCTGTAAGTTATTTTTCTTTTGCTTAAAAATGAAGAATACAACAGAAACAATATGAATCTTTTCTTATTGGTATAGTGCAAGTATAATAATTGTTTTCTACCTCTTCTTAAATGAGAGGTATTTTCTTTGCATAACCAGTAGATATTTCACATTAGTTTGTGACTCTTTGATATTATTTCATCTGTCTATGGGCCTAAAACCATGATTTTGTTAAGGATCGATACCACCTATTCAGTAAAAGAAATGCTCACTGGAGTGTGGGTAGCAATCAGAGGGTGGACCTGAAGATCATTTATGACCATGGATGTTTCTCCTGGGCAGGGCAACATTGCTAATTATTTCATAGCAAACACCACAACTGTCTTTATGTTCTGGTTGCTGTTTTATCACCTGGTCCTCCTTCCCTACCATGATATAAGCTCAGAGAGTTAAGAAATGCCATATGGCCTGCCTTGTTTACCATACATCCCCAGCACTGTCCCTGGCACACAGTAGGTATTTAGTCAGGGTTTGTTGGGTCTGATGAATGGATGGATATGTATACATTGAAGACAACATATCAAAACAAAACAACCGTTTATTGTATCTTCTATGTTAGTATAAGAATATGGTCAGTGTTTATTATCAGATGAGTATTTTAAAGGGTATTTAGTCCCTTTTTTTCATATTCCCTCCATTCACTCATATGCTCATTGAATCCTTTCACAACTTTTATATGCAATGACTTCAAAATATATCTGAAATCGAATCACTTGGATTATGATAGTCCTTCCTTACTGGTCTCCATGTATCTATCCTGTCTGCCAAGACCCCTCCTCATTCACCATCACCAGGTTAATTTCAATACAGAAGTTGGAGTGATAGTCCAAAAATGTGTGTCAGATCCCATCACTTCTCTGTTCAGAGGCTTCCTTCCCCACTCAGGGGCCACCAGGCCTGCACCATCAGCCAGTTGCCACCTCGGTGACCTGACTGCCTGCTGCTCTTCTCTTTGCTCCTTTCTCTCCACCTACACCCACCTTCCAGCCTTTTTTTTAGAGGCCCTATGCTTGGTCCACCTCAGGACATTTGCACCTGCTATGCCTCTTTTTGGAATGCCTTGCCTCCGGATAGCCACAGGGCTGGCTCCCTGGTCTCCTTCACATCTTTGCTCCAATGGCATTTTCTCAGTGGACCCCTGCCTGACTGATTAGTGCCCTCCCCTGCAATCCTCACTTCTCATCCTTCCCATACTATTTCATTTATCTTCACTGCCTTTATCACCATTCTACATATTTTGAATTTACCCGTACATTTATTTGTCTTTCTCCCCATAGTTGAATATAAGCGCCACAAAGGCCACATTTTGCCTTTCTGTTCTGTGCTATACAGTGTCACCCAGAAATGTATGTATCACAGAATGGTCATGAAATAAATATTTATTGAGTGAAAAACTTTAAGAACTAAACACCTAAAATCTAGAATCAATTCTGAGTCGATGATGACAAAGCTGATTAGTAGTTCAGAAATCCTGGGGTATGTTTGAATGTGTCCCGTAACATTCATATATTTGAAGCTTAATCCCAGTGCAGCAGTGCGGGGAGGTAGGGCCTAGGAAGAGGGCATGGGGTCACCAGGTTGGAGCCCTCATGCACAGGTTAATACCACTATCACAGAAGTGGTTGTTATAAACAGCCTTCCCCCTGGTGCCTCTCTCACACACTCACTCCTTGAACCTCTTGTCTTCCTCCTCTTTCCTCCACCGTGAATAATCCGACGAGAAGGCCATCACTAGATGCAGCACCACGCTCGGGGACCTCCCAGCCACCAGAACAGGAAGAAATAAATTTCTTTCTTTTAAATTATCCAGTGATAGTGGTGTGACAGTGACAACAGCAGCAACAACAAAACCATGAAAACCCAGGTGGCTCCTATGGCTCAAGGAGTAGGGCGCCTGCCCCATATGCTGCAGGTGGTGGGTTCAAACCCATTCCCTGGCCAAAAAAAAGGAAAAACAAAAACAAAACTGCGATACCCCATGAAGACAGGTGTGTGGGAACCTTGGAATAAATTTTCAATTCTAAAATTGAAATTAGAATTGAAAATTTACCCTAGTAAACCTAGTGCATCTCAATTTACAAAGATTTATTTATTTATTTATTTATTATTAAATCATAGCTGTGTACATTAATGCAATCATGGGGTACAATGTGCTGGTTTTATATACAATTTGAAATGTTTTCATCACACTGGTTAACATAGCCTTCATGGCATTTTCTTAGTTATTGTGTTAAGACATCTATATTCTACAATTTTACAAAGACTTTGACCTCCCTTTTCCTCTATAGGTCCTTGATTATAAGAGAACAATTCTGACCCCTTTTCTGGCCCTGAGCCCCAGCAGCTCGACCAGAACCTAGAAAACACAGCTCAAGTTTGAAAATTATTGATGTTAAATGGTATTTTTTCTTACCCTTTATAGTAGAGATATAAACTTATTCTTACCTATACAGTAGAGATTTGTTATTGGATTGTAACAAATCCAATAATGTGATTTCCTTTGTCTCTTATAATTATGCTTTTTTCTTTTTGTAGTTGTTGAAGTAGGAAGAAGCAAGAAGGTATATTACTAAAATATAAGAAAATAGTCTTAGAAAGAAAAGTATAAGTTGGGACCTAATGCAGCCTAACTTTTCTCTCTTAAATATCACAAGTTCAACTTATGGTTTTAACTTCATAAAATAGTACCAAGCTTGAATACCATATAAGCTTTGAAATATATTGTATCCTCATTCTATTGATAGCCTCATAATCTTTACAGGAAATTCCTTCATTTCTTATAAAGATGCAAGACATTAGAAGGAAACTCTTACAATTTTCAGAATTATTTGAGGCTAGAAATTTTATTTTGGTAGCCAAGACATACAAATTAAATGTGTTTGACAAAGTTTATACAAGCCTGATGAGTGATAACACGGATGAAAATAATAAGATACAAAGTTAACGCCACTGGGCTAGACAAGAATACATAAATCAGAAGTTACATATGCAGTTGAAATAGATGTACACACAAAACTCTTATCTATCTTCTAAGATACTATCAATCTGATCTTAAATTTAGATTTGATAAAGTGTTTGTAGTTAAAACCATTCATCAAGTGTCTACCAGAGAGTCTTCCGTCTGTTGCGGGGAGCAGAGTATGATGTAGCACAGGATTCATTTATTTCACTACAGCAAGATTACATCTCATAATGGATATTAGTGTTATTTACATTTAGGCACAAATGTTATGTGGCTCTGGTTGATGGTGACACTCACTCTGGATGAGAGTGTTTGAGAGCAGTAAAAGCCCCAATCCACCCCTATCAGAAGACAACTAACAGACGCAGTAGGCCTGTCTTGCTAAGGCCTTGGTAACCAAAAATACCACAATAAATGAAAAAGTCAGCTAACGCTTGCAAGAGATTAAACTAGGTAGAGGAACATGTCTCTTTAATATAGAATGTATGCTTTCATAAGACAAATTACCCTCAACAATTTTTAGTTTTTATTCTAGCATGTAAAGATTGAGAAATAAAAATACTGGGTTGCACATCCCCTTTTCATGATATTTTCCTAATTTTATTTCCTTGAAATGAAATAATGCATTTCACAAGTAATAAACCTGATGGACAATTTTTCAAATTATCCATATATATATTTTAACCTTCACAACATCCCTATGGAACTAGTTGATTCTTTATTTTATTTTTTTGCGACAGAGTCTCACTATGTCGCCCGTGGTAGAGTGCCGTAGTGTCACAGCTCACAGCAACCTCCAACTCTTGAGTTTAAACCAATCTCTTGCCTCAGCCTCCCAAGTAGCTGGTACTACAGGTGCTCACCACAATGTTCGGCCTTTTTTTGTTGCAGTTGTCATTGTTGTTTTAGCTGGCCCAGGCTGGGTTTGGTGTCATACACCATACCCCCCTCAGCCTTGGTGTATGTGGCTGGCATGGTAACCACCGTGCTACAGGCACTGAGCCAGGGGACTAATTTTATTGCCATTTTTAAATGAGAATTTTGCTTCTTAGAAAAATAAAATAATTTGCCATATTATTTTGTAGATGACAAAAGAGAAAGTTTTTTCAGACACTAATGCCCTGGTTCCTGTCTGCCACCTTTTCGCTTCAGGGAGCCTGGAGATCTCTTTCCCACCCCAGCTAAGTGAAAGGGTCTCTCTCTCTCTCTCTCTCTCTCTCTCTCTCTCTCTCTTTCTCACACACACACACACACAAACCACCTATATAATATACCTCCCCTTTTCCCAAGTACCTGTGGAATCCTAGTTTATCACCCCAGCTAAGTGCAAGGGTCGGTCTGTCTCTCTCTCTCTCTCTCTTCTCTCTTTCTCTCTCACACACACACACACCACCTATATAATATACCTCCCCTTTTCCCAAGTACCTGTGGAATCCTAGTTTATCAAAGAATAAATTCACTTTTCTGCATAGAAAGGGCCTGTTTAGGGAAATCTGCCCACTCCTGATTGGAAGAGCCTTGGGAAAGACTAATTTTCAGTGACCTTCAGGGAAGAGTTCCAACCTTCAAGCCAAAAAGCCTTGGCCCAGAAGCCCACTTGCCAAGTGTACCCCCTGACACTCTCCTGACCCACAGCCATCAGTTTTATGAGCAAGCCACTCTCTTTTAATGTCCTCCCTGGGTGCCACCTGACACGCACACTCATGGTGCAGAGAGACTGGTACCGGCCAGGTGGGAAGAAAGTATGCAAAGGGATTAAAAAGTGCCCTGTTCATGGCATGAAAGTTTGTAAAGAAAGTACTGAATACAGACTTCCCATAGAATCAAAAGGAAAATTTATGCATTGCCTTTGAGTTCAACTTCTCCATTAAAGCTTTTTCCCTATAATCTGGGGAGTTCTTATCTTGGTGACTTATGATGTTATGGAGGGGCTCATGCATGGAAAATGTCAATAGAAATAGTAACTCTGGAAGGGAAGGGCCTCCTAATTAGTCCCCATTTAGATTTTATGATGGCTTTGAGATCTGCTCATCCTGACAGTGCGCACTGTGGTTACATATTGTTCTAGCCTGAGGGAACCATAGGAAAATCCAGATTTATTGTACCTATCATACCAGCATATTTCATTTGCCATTATGAGCAGCCATCTCGCAATGATGCAGGAGTATTTATTACAGATTAAATTGTAGGACCTGGATGGTTTAGTGAGGTTCTTGAGGTATCATTTATGTCATTAACTGGCTCATTATCAGACCTGCAAATCTCCATTCTTCCCTGAGCCTTCTGTGTGAGGCAGAGGTTTCCAGGCTGGGGCAGCTTCTGGGCTGGGTTTTGTGGTGGCGTGGGCATGAAGTTTGAACACAGAAAAAGCAAATCACTTGCATCGCCCCCTCCCCACATCCCACCCCGGGTGGTTGTTTTACCTGATTTTCTGGAAGGTCGTGGCAAATCCCTCTTCGTGCTGTTTGCTGGGGGTCAGGGCAGGAGGAGTCTATCTATCTGGCTGTTCAGCTGTGACCAGGTGCTTGTGTGCAGGGACGAGCATGGGGGCGGGGTTGACTTTTGAGCTGCAGGATTCAGGGGATTTATTTCCAGAGGTGACTAACACTAATTAGGTTAGAAGTGCCTGGCTGCCTTCTAAAGATGCAGCCTCCAGTTTTTCTTTTCTGATAAATAACCCCACGTTTGAAAACCAGGGAGGGAGAGGAGGAGAGTGTGTGCAATTTAATTGTGGTTATTTAAGAAGTTAGCTGCTCTTCTGCGCTGATTATCTGCAGAGAGAGGGTTCAGTGTTCATGTCTTGGTACCTCTGGGACTGCATTTAATTCTACCTGGGAAGCTGAGCGAAGAGGATTCACTGATGGCCGATTATGACATATAGTTTTTTAAAGATAGCAGAATATTCTTGCCTAAAACAGGCTGGTGAGCATTTGCAGGAAGGAATCCTCAGACCTCAGTGTTGAGCCCCTACCTCTCAGCTTTGGTTTAGTTCTTCTATTTGCATTTATTGTTTCATTCAAAGGTGGGGTGGGGGTGGGGGCTCTTTGTTGTTGGTATTTGTTCTATTTACTCTCCTATATTGCTTTTTCATAAAACCCATGGAATGGCATTTAAGTTGCTGTGTTCTCTGGTATTAAAATATTCTCCATACAGGAACAAAAGTACCCATAGAAATTCTGAACTTGAATTCACAGATTATCTGGGAGAGAAATGCCTTGTGATTTAATTGTTGAGTATAATTAATTCACTGCATGGACAATAGTTGCTGGTAAAGGCACATTTTCACAAAGGAAAATTACAGGTAGAAGCTATTTCTTACTCTCTAAAAAGGATTTGATATTATATTTTACAGCTGGATTTGAGACAACAGAATTGGTTGACTGTTAATATGTGCACAGATAAATTCTTGTAAAATAGTTTCCTTTTTTCAATTTACAGAGCCACATAAAATAATTTTACTCTTGACTAATAACCCAGCAGAAGGCACACAAACCGTTTCACATCCCTCTAGGTCTAAAAAGAAACAAATTCAAAATGCCCTGGTTGGAGCGAAATGAACATTAGAGGATGTACGACTGGTGTTTCTCATCACACACTGAACGTGACCCTGTTTGGCACTTGAGCGGTAGTCAGACTCCGGAATGAACGCTGAGCAGCCACTTCTTTTCAGCAGTTATAGCACAGGGGGCTACAGAAAGCTCCTCATTTTTACTTGTTGCTTGCAAGTTAATGAAGCAATGTAGAAAGGTCAGAAGGAATCATTTTTACTTTTTGCTACTAAGCAGGATAATTTAGAGGCGTGAGAACAATGCACTTGCCCCTGTGCTGTTGCAGCGAGACGGGGACTGCCCAGTTCTGAAGAGAGCCTGTCATTTTTACTAAGCAAGATTTGATAACAAGAATTATATAATTTCTAGTTTGTCCTTTTTTATATTCTGTGTCTCTTCCACAGAGTGTTTGGAGACGTAGGGACTTGAGGACAAATAAAGTGCAGAAATTATTGTCACCCATCTGCAATATACAAAGCAAAATTAGTTTGGGTCTTTGTGGGTTTGGGGGACTTTTTAGGTATGATTTATTTTTTCCTCATTCTCACATTTTTTTTTAATATTTCCGTTTTCTCCCTCACATGAATTGTAAAATTATATAACTTTTTGTAAAGAAACATATTTAACCCTCAGTCCCTTCCACCTCCCTCTCTCACTGAAATCTTTGAATGAAGAAATGTCACTTGTGAGCAGAATTTAAGTAGAACATGGAAAATTTTCAATACCTGTTTATTTTTATCCTGATGTCCTTACCATTGCTCTTGCTATTTATTCTCATGTCATCTCTGGAACTGGAATAAAGAGCTGATCAGAAAATTACCCTTTAAAATAACATAAATACTCAGCTTTCAGAAACCGTTTTCACTAAATGTTTAATGACATTGTCTTATATCAGAGCTAATTTTAAAGACTGTCTATATTTAAACAAGTGCACTATTTAAGGGAAACATCCGTGAGCACAACCGCTTGAAATTCTGTTTATATAGTACCTTGATAGGTGTGTCGAACGGATTATAATCATATACATGTATGTGTATATGTATGTACGTGTGTAGCACTGCACCTGCGTGGTTAGCCAATTAAATAAAACTTAGCACTAAATGAGTCATCCCTTGTATTCCCTGTATACTATGGGCACTCTTGAATAAATAAAATCTGTGCTGCTATATAAATAGGCTTCTTGAAATGAGATTTTTATTTGAGTTTTCTTTGTCATGCTCCTCTCACCGATCTTAGTGCTTGGTCTTTTGCATGATAGTCTTAATATTGAGCTTGCTCATTAATCTCAATCCTTTTTTAGGTTAGTCTAGGCTGTTCTTGTAGCTGTAGTACTCAAAGGGTTGCCGTAGGAACAAGAGATCCGAGGAAATATGCTTATGGGGAAGAAATGACTACTAATTAAATGTGAATAGCATTTATAAATTGCTTAGTTCTCACAAAATGCAGGACGTAATACGTTTCGATGTACTTCATTCATTAGTGAAAGGCACCTATATTTTAAAAATACATGCTAGTAGTAGAGAAAACGAAATTTTAATGCAAAAATGATCTTTACGTGGTTTCGTTTTCCTGCCGACCATAAATCCTGTAATTTAATGCAGGTATCCTTTTACTGCATTTACATGGCAGAAGACTACATTTGGTTGGCCTGTGAAAGTGCTGGAAACCTTTACTGTTCTCTCACTGAAGTGTAATTCCCTTTTTATTGTTGGAAGTATAGCTTTTCTATTACATTTAAGACAAAAAGAAACTGCCTTATAATGTCCACTCCGAATCGAGGTAGGTAATATTTTCACATCACACAGAGTGCCCTGGTCTTCCCTGCCGACTGCCTGTAAAACCGGAACTCTGGTGTGAAACTACAAAGCAAGCTTTCAGTCACCGGCAGCTTTAGTTTTGCTTTGTTTAATGCTGAAAAGCACCTCTCACCCATACCAAGATGTTAAGTCCCCAACTTCATTATCATTCTGCATGTCGCAGCAGATGACCTAATCAGGCTTCCCCTTATGATTCTGCAATTCAGGGGCACAATCATCTTCTTTAACATTTTGTCATTTCATTTGGGGAGCTGCGTGTTTGGGACTGACTTATTTCCAAATAATTGATAAAGAACTGGTCCACAGCACTCCGGCATAAGGTGATTATTGCAAGCCCTATCTACAATTCCAGGACAGGCAGGCTGTTAAGTTAAATGAGCCGTGGGCATAGTTATGTTAACTTCAGGTTAACTGAGAGAACTATTGCAGTTTGATTACTGTTTTCTAAAGATCTTTCTTCTCAGAAAGACTACCTGAATAACAGGCTGGAAGAATATGAAGATGATAATAATAAATTTCAGGGTTTTTTTTTTTTTTTTTTTTAATGACCTCGATGACCTACTTGATACGTATTTTTCTTCATTTTAATGATACAGATGCATACATATTTAACAAAAGAAAATGCCTGGGCTCACATCCCCTCTTTTTCAAAATCAGAGCAAAGATTCTCCCTTTATGATGAAAGTCCTGGGTGGCAAGTAGAGAGGGTGATTTTCATTTGACTGCAGAGAAATAAATTCTGTGGCTCAAGTTATCTGAGCATGAGCAATTGACTCAAGATTGGTTGTTTGGTTCTTGCTGCGTGGCTGTGATTAGGACCACTGCTTTCTTTTTATTGATTTTCAGCAAAGCATTTGTTACCAAGCAATGTTTCAGGTTGAGGGTAGTAACAGAGATGAGCTGTTTATTTTCTGGACTGGTCTAATTTCCCAAAGTAGCGAAACTCTAACTTTTTATATCTTCTCTAGAAAAACAAAAGTGAGTAGGATGATGCTTAACATCTAATAGATATTATGTCTGTGCTATTTCAAATGGATACTGTTTTTGTATGGTGATTTGCATGGATTGCATTTAAAGAACTATCAGTTTAATAATGTGTGCCGAGTAAGGTTACTTTAAATTATAGGCATTTGGTAGGCCTTCAATAAATAAATGTTAAGTTTAATTGAATAAAAAAATTTTAATGATTAATCTTTGAGTAAAATTTGAATCTCAGTTTTTTGAATTACATTTTCTCTTATAAGTGCTATAGGAAAAGTCCTGCTCAATTAAAATTACATTATTAGAGTTTTCCTGAATCTGCAGATTGCCTGCAAGGTGATTCTGTTTGTTCACTAAATCATAGTTGTTTTTGTTGTTCTTGGCGTTTCAGCTTGAAAGGAAGGGCATTATGTAAATATACCAGTCAGATTCTCAACATTAATTTTAGCTTATCTATTTAAGGACTATCATTTTATTCTGGTTCCAATTTTTAAAATATTTTCAATTCTATTTGAGATAACAGATAATTTAGTAGGTAACATTATGATATAATACACAATATTATTAAATAATTTCTATTATCTAATAATAGTAATATGATAATTTTCTTTTTCTGTTCAGACAGAGTCTCACTGTACCGCCCTTGGATAGAGGGCCATGACGTCACACGGCTCACAGCAACCTCTAACTCTTGGGTTTATGTGATTCTCTTGCCTCAGCCTCCCACACAGCTGGGACTACAGGCACCCGCCACAACACCTGGCTATTTTTTTGTTGCAGTTTGGCTGGGGTTGGGTTTGAACCCACCACCATCAGCATATGGGGCCAGCGCCCTACTCACTGAGCCACAGGCACCACCCAATATGATAATTTTCATTGAGCTATTCTGTGTGCCAAGAACTATACAAAATACCGTATATGCATTTCCTTTTTTATCCCTGCAAAATCCCACAAGAGAGGGGTTTTTAGATGGAGAAGATGCTGCTCAGAGAAATTAGCTAATTTATTCATAATATAAATGGTATACTCAGGATTCAAACCTTAACCAGCCAGTTCCAAAGCCTAGATGCTCAACCCCTTTGAGATACTTATTTTCATCTTAACTTGCTTTTCTTCTGTAGTATTTTACTGCAATAATGCCCCCATTGCAATATCAAATATGCTTTATGTTCACTTTGTACTTTATCTTTAGCTATTATCTATATATAGTGCGCATAATTTTTTTTTCTTTAACTGCTATGAATAAAGACCTGGGAAAACTGTGGCACCCTTGCAAACCCTTGCAAAGTATCATATAATTGCTTAGCTTAGTTCTGCTTTGTAATCAATTCCCATTTGCATGTCTTGAGCAAATTGGAAGCCTCTGTGTTTAGAGTCACTTTGCCGTTCACCCAGAATTCACATCTTCTGATAAACATACTAACGATATCTTATTTGACGGTATTTCAGATGATAAAAGTATTCATGTAAAGGTTGTGTTCAGCCCAAACAATTGATTTTTATATTAAAAATAAAATAAAACATTGATTTTTAACCCTATATGAGGATTACATTGATTTGGATTAAGAAAAAACATCAACAGTTTCATAATTTTTTGCTTCTGAGGCTCCACTTCTCACTTAGAAAATCAAGTTAATCTCTTAGAAATGCCTTATGCAAGGAACCTTCGCATTTACAGAAGTCAAAGCTTCTGATACTTTGGGAGTTGTAGTGACGCTTATCTCTAAGCACCACAAAGTACCATGAGTAGATTGTGCCCTTACTTTTGCCTTTGTCGCCTGATCACCCCCGGCCTCTCGTCAGAAGAACAGCATTTCAAGACTGGACTGTGGCCAACTCAACTGGAGCCAACTCAAGGCACTAACCCAGAGAAGTAATTTTAGAGCACATTTATGTTCTAAAATGGTTGAGAGGTTTTTTACTAAGTCTGATAACCTATAATTTTTTAAGTTTTTATTTCAAAAAAACACAATAAATACATCAGAAAACAAAAACACATTTACTGAAGTAACTACTCTCAGTAAAGATGGACTGGGTTGACAAAGGAGCCAAAGAGGGGACAAAAACTGGGTTGTCACCCTAGCTAGTGCCACTTTATTCCATCCACGGGACGTTAAGTAAGTCATGTCCCCTCTTAGTGTCAGTTCCTTCCATTTTTAAAGATGGATTTTTAAGCCTACTTTGATTACCACATGATGTTCTTATAAGGATCATGTGAAATAACAGATGTAGAAATCAGGGGAGAATTGTCATACAATATATAAATATATACACTAGCTCAATTTTTTTTATGTTCCTCATAAGAGGTAGACCCTACTAGTTGTTTTTCTGATGCTCAAAATGTGTGCTATATAATTATGAAGGATAAGTTTTCATCCAAGTGCAAAAGCCTTATTCCAAGGGCGCATGATCATAACATTGAATTTTGCATCACTTAAATTTTTGATCTCTTGATCTATGTGGTTTCCATAAACCACCTTTAAAGGTTCAAGGGCAAATTAACAAATTGTTGTCTATAATAAACTATAACAACTGGCATTATATTATCTGATTATGTGATAATTATTAGCTAACAATAATTAAGTAAAAAACGTTTATTGAAGACTACATTCTAGGCACTGTCATATAATGAATATGTATTGTTCATGACAATATATCTTCACAACAACGTTATGACCGTAATTGTTTCCTTTTTACAGATTTCAGATTTTAATTCACAGCTGACTTCAAAGTCTTTGTTTCTAACCATAATTTATATTGGCTCAGTTTCAAGAAATAAGGCCAGTTTTTATTTTTTAAATAAATTGTGATTTTCTTGCCCATAATAGCAAAAATTTTTGAAGGCTATCTACTTACCTAAATTATGCTTAAATACTTGAAGTGCTGTTAGATATGCCTTCTGAGACATTTTCCAAAACACATAATTTTTTAAAAGACTCACTAATTTATATTCTCACTTTAGTTTTGTGTCCAAACCATAGTAAACACTTTATACATTAAATTTGAAGTAGTATTTTTATACTTGTTACAAACCAAATATACATGAAAAAAATACTTTGTTTTATCATTTAGTATATTAAAATTTTACGGTCTATTCTAGTCACTAAAAATAATTATAAAAATGTTCTGAAATCGGGCAGCACCTGTAGCTCAAAGGAGTAGGGTGCTGGCCCCATATGCTGGAGGTAGCAGGTTAAAACCCAGCCCCAGCCAAAAACTGCAAAAAAAAAAAAAAAAAAAAAAATTTTGAAATCCATTGAATGCTGCCAGTTTCATTAAAATATATCTTTAGTCATACCAGATGACAGCTTGGAAAAGAAAAAAATCACCCAAAGTTGAAAGTTTCAATAAGGTAGTTCAAAAATGACAAAGAACAAAAATTTATTGGCTTTTATTTCAATTATTTCATTTTGTAAATTGGAACACTGAGGCTCAGAGAGTGGATTGAATATTCCAGTTTTTACCTGAGTACATTGTTTCTTTCCATTTTGTATTGCTCACTAAGAACAGAGATAGGCAACTAACAATTAAAAAGTGATACAGACATTTTAACAATGTTGATTCTTTCCAACCAAAAGCATAGTATGTTCTTCCATTGGTTAATGGCCTCTGCTATTACTTTTCTTAGGGTTTCATAAGTCTCTTTGTGAAGATCCTTCACCTCCTCAGAAATGAATTAACAAGCTGTGGTATATGTATACCATGGAATACTATTCAGCCCTTAAAAAAGATGGAGACTTTATATCTTTTGTATTCACCTGGATGGAGTTGGAACACATTCTTCTTAGTAAAGTGTCACAAGAATGGAGAAGCAAGAATCCAATGTACTCAATTCTAATGTCCAGCCAGAAGACGATCTAATACATACTCACATAAAAGAAAAAGATTGGGGAGGAGGATGGAGGGAACGGGGAGAAGGAAGGAGGGTGGGGGATAGGGAGCTATGATGTATGGCACATGTCTTGGGACACAATTATAAGAGGACTTTACCAAATGCACGTAAACATTGTAACCTCATTCTTTGTACCTTTAATGAACCTGAAATAATTTTTAAAAGTAACATAATATACTACATTCAACCCAAATATTGTAGACAGTATTTCCCCAAATATCTGGAAATCGCTCACTAGAAGTATGCATACACCATTCAATTCTTTCCTTTTTTAGGATATAACTTTTTTCCCTGACTAATCAGTAGCTAGATGTTGAACAAATTCAATAATGCACTAATCCTAGAAACAACATTTCATCTAATATCTACCTCAACAAAGGAGCTTTCCAACACATGAGATGTTTGAATAAACATTTAATGTAACAGTATTTGAAAACAACTATATTTCCTTTTAAAAGAAACTAATCAAATGTATGTATGTCTACAACATTTTGTGCTGAATCAGTGATTTGAATTTATAATTATTGATGTCTTTAAAAAAGTTTCTTTGATGTAGTGTTTTCTGTTATCTTGAGCACTTACATTTACTGCACATTTACTGAAAGAATGCCTTGTCTTAAGTTGTGACTACAAAAAGTTAACTAACACATTTTCACAGTCTTTAATGAGTTCACAGTAAAATAAAATGCAACCAGTAATAACACTGTGAATGTGATAATACAATAATGGTGGCCAGAAGCAAAAAGAGGGCTCCAGCTTCATAGAATCAAAAACATGATATAATGTCTGAGGCTAGAGAAGAGGTGTTTTAGATAAAAACGCAAATAAATAAAGGTGGAAGGTATGAAAATACTTGGTGGGTCTGGGAAGAGAAAAGTGCAAAGTTCACCATGAAAGGACATACAATGGGTGGGACAAGGGCAAAAGGAATTGAAAATAATTGAAGCTGGAAGTATTACAGGTAGATTTTGCCAAAACTCCTTTGTTAAGGAGTTTAGCCTTTCCTATATAAGAAATGAGTCACCACAAAATCTTCGTAATTAGAGAAAAACCTTATTGTTTCAGAAAGATAATAGTACCCACAATATAGAGCATGAATTTAAAGCAATAAATCTAAAAAATCAGTAAAGAATACGTGTATAATTAATTATTTTGAAATCCCAAAATATCTTTCAAATAAGCCAGGGTACTTCCTAATTTTCTGAGCCACCAAACCTGATTTTAGATTCTAGGAACTCTTCAGCTCTCTTTGTCTCTGTCATCTTAAATCTTACCTTCATTGAATGATCTTAATTTTATCCCTTAAGATGTTTTTATGCAAATATGGAAATGTGGCTACCTCCAGACAAAATTTCACTTATTTACTTTCCTTCAGCTCCTTTCAGGCCAGCTACCGTAAACGTTTGTTGGTTGCTTTCCCAGTATGTTTTCTCCTTTTTTCCATCGCCAAGAAATTTTATTTCCATAAGATATTTATGTGCTCCTAGGTAAGTTCATTTCCTTCCTCAGATCAAGCTTGGAGACTTGAACAAGACTAAATTAATTAATGTATTTCATCCCCTGGGTAAATTACTGGTTTAGAAGTGAGCATGAGACCTACTTTGGTTCAATCAGACTAATTTCAGAATTTTTTTTTTTTTTTTTTTTTATTACTAAAGAAAGCACTTATAGCTCCTGTCAGACAATGTCATGCCAAGAAGGGATTTGGCTGAGGATGGCACCCAGCAGAGAGGAAGAAATGAATGGAATGGAAGCAATCAAGTCTCAGTTAAATGGCTTCAGCTACTGGTTTAAAACTCACCTGAAGCTAGACCATCTCCACTTTCCAGTCCCTTGAGACAATGAAGTTTTTCTTGTCTGTTGAACTACACTGATTGGTGTTTCTGTATTTGCGACTAAAAATGCTTTAACTGTTACCCATCAGGTGCCCTTTGATCATAATAATGTATCTTTTGCTTATCTTTGCAAAGAAACTTTTGCTTCTGTTTATTACCAGAATAAAATGTTTTACATATTAAAGAACATGCATACTAAAGCCTTTTAATCATTTTCAGATTTCCCTTATGATTAATAATGATCTTGAAATTATATGAAAATAAACATATAACTTAAATTTGATTTGAGTTTTAATTTCACACAAAATTAGTTATTCTTTTGAATGAGGAACAAGACAATTTGACAATAAACAGTGTTTTTTAATTTATTTTACATTTTTAAGTATAAACTAAGATACATAGTTGATTTCAAAACATGCATAATTGATTTTTTTTTCAATGATCTTTGGAGAACTTTGTTTAGGTTCTTGATAACATTTAGAAAATCTTTTACAAAATAGTGCTTGGAAGAAGATTCAGGGTAGACAAGCAAATGTTGTGGCAATCTCAGAGTAGTACAATTAAGGACGTGTAATAAGTGATGCTGTCAATTTTAAATAGAATTTCAATATATATGTATTAATAGAAGACAAGGGTAAGCATGGTGGCTCATGCTTGTAATCATAGCACTTTGGGAGGTGGAGGTGGGTGGATTGCTTGAGCTTAGGAACTCAAGATAGACTGAGCTAGAGAGAGACCCCACTTCTACTAAAAATAGAAAAAAAAAAATCTAGCCAGGCCTTGTGGTGGGCACCTGTAGTCCCAGCTCCTCCAGAGGTAGGCTTAGGCAAGAGGATCACTTGACCCCAAGAGTTTGAGGTTGTTGTGAGCTATGACACCCTGGCAATCGACCCACAGCAAAAGATACAGAGACTCTGTATCTAAATAGATAGATGGAAGAATGAATAAATGACAAGTACCAAGAAGGCATTTTTTTTTCTTTTTTTTTTTCTTCTTAAACAAATTGAAAATAAAAATCCTAGATTTCATTGAACAGAATTTTCATTAACTAGTAATGTGAGTAACTATCTGTAGTAAATGGAGTCCTCAAGAGAGGGCAAGGAGAGCTGCTATTTATAATTGTTTTGGGTTTAATCCATTATTGTTGAAATTCAAGGTAACCTGTGGTTAACTCTAGAGTAATGATTTTCGACTGGTATGCCACCAGCACACTGGTGTGCTGTGAGAGGATCTTAGGTTTACCACAAAAATTTTTAAAGATTGTTGATTGAATTATTTTCAAAAGAAGTTCAAAGCACGGTGGGTATTTTCCCTTTCTTTCTTACTCTTTTTTTTTTTTTTTATCAACATAATTTGAATGTGCCATGGAAGTTTAACAAGTTGCCACGTACTCAAGTGTGCCAAGAGTTGAAAAACAGGTTGAAAAACACTTCTCTAGAATCTTGCTACTCAAAGATGAGTTTCAGTGTGGCTTTTGATATGCATATAACATGGGGCTCTTGTTAAAATGCAGATCCTGACTCAGGTCACCTGGGATGAGGCCTGAAGAATCTATATTTCTAACTCATACCCAGACGAGGCTGATCTTACTGGTGTTTGGGAGGCAAATATACGCCAATCCTTATAAAATGCAGGATTTTTAACTATTAATTTACTTATTAGTTTTAAAATCCTATTTTTATGAACACAGCCATGGAGTTATGGAATTCTAGGCTGGGAGGTACCTGAGAATTTCAAAATAACCACTTTGTGAACTAAAATAAAATCTTAGAGGCTCCCTCTAACTGGCTGGCTGACTGCATCTCCTCTTGGCCAAAAAGATCCTTGAAACCGAGTTGCTGTTGTTGAGAAAGGAGAGCAGACTTGAGTCATCACGCCCCCTCCCCTAAGGTGATGCAAGACCTACCTAGAGGTCCTCAATATGCATAACAAACCACAAAGTCCATCAGGCACTTTGTCCCTAATTAACAGACTCTTTATCTGAAGCATTTATTTTCCCTGACTCCCAGTCTTTTGGACAAAGCTAACTCTTTCAGCCAATTGTCAGGTAAAGAATCTTTAAACCCACCTGTCACCTGTAAGCCCTCCTCCCATTCCAGCTGTCCCACCTTTTTGAGCCAAACCAATGTATGTTTTCCACTTATCGATTTATGGAAATACCTGTCTCCCTAAAGTGCATAAAATCAAACTGTAACCCCGCCACTGCAAGTCCACTTGCTGAAGGCTTTTTGGGTGAAGCTCTGGGTCATGGTCCTCAAATTTGGCTCAGAATAAACCTCCCTAAATTATTTTACTGAGTATGGCTTCTTTTCCCTCAACAACTTCATTACATACATGAAAAAACTAAGGTCTTAGAGAGGGCACCCTGGCTGGTCTGCACATCCCCTTCCTAGTAAGGTCTCCAGGGAGGAAAAACTGTTAATTGAGTTGTTCAGAGCCTCAGACATTAACTGGGCCACTTGTTACTTGAGCATTAATGCGGCTTAAAGGTCAGCATCCGTGCAGCGCCCTCTCACTTCTTCCTGCCATGAACGAACACTCATCCTCCCACTTTCTCCATTTGTGCAGTCAAGTGGGCAACCTGGGCAAGGACTGCTTTGCAGAGCTGCTTGCTCTCTTTGCTAGCAGACTAGTCCCCTGCTTAGTGGGGGGACAGAAGAGGAGAGGGGAAACCTTTTCTCAGCTCCAGGCTCTAGGAATCAACACTACATTCCAGTTCATCACAGGGCCGAGAAAGCATCGCCTCACCAAATATGCAGTCTGGATAATAGTCCTTGTTTATGGGATGATACAAAGTTTAATAGGAATCGTGCTGCCAAAGTGGCCTTGAACACAGTAGATTCCCAATAAAAATATTTACCAAGTGAATGATTCCTTCACTTTTATAAAATTTACATAGTATTATAGGTAATAAAACGAATATGTAAAAACTCTATTTTTGCACCACTGATCAGTTTTTAAACTACTGCAAAATGACTTTGCTTTTTCTGAGAAGAATCTAAAATTCTTGCCTAGCAATCTTTCTTTTCTTCTTCTTCTTTTTCTTTTCTGCTTCTAGTCACTAGCTTTTGCTTCTATTCCTCATGGAAAACTATTTTGTGTTTATTTATGTAATTCATTATAAAAATTGAATATAAAGCCTCACAATTTTTACTTCCTAGCCCTGAAATGTTTTATCCATGATGTTACCCCTTGGGACTAGCAGGTAAGCTCTGGCCCCAGAGCCCCCGGGATGTTTCCTTCTACACACACTTCCCCTAAGATGTGGCTCTAGAAGCAGGTCTGAAGGTGCAGCCTATAGATTCTATGGTACCTCTCAAATATGTGACAGTTCCTCTTTGTGCCTTTTCATTTCCTTGTATAGCATTATATAGAAGCAAAAGCAGCAATGCAGAGAATTAAATTGTGCAGAGTAACAATCATTGAAAAAATGAAACTTTGTTTCAAATTACTTAAAGAACCCTGTGAACCTTGAGATTATCTTTACATGATTGTCTTAGACTTGAAAAAATGAAACTTTGTTTCAAATTACTTAAAGAACCCTGTGAACCTTGAGATTATCTTTACGTGACGCAGGGCTCTGTTTTCTTCTATAATACGCTGGTGAAACTTTTCCCTGGGTTTTTAACAGCTACTCATCCTAATCATTATGTCCTGGATAGAAAGGAAAGTTCGCTGAGCAAATCTGGTATTGGTTTTGCTCAAACATCAGATAAAACTGATGCTTTTACTGTAGTTCATGATTCCAAAGGGTATCCAGAAGTGCAAAGACCAGTGATTCATTTTCAGTCCTCTCTTGACAAGTCTGCTACATTTGACACAGTCATTTACTCCTTCATCCTAAAACACTTGTATCACTTAATTTCCAGAAATCTCTTGGTCGTTTTCCTATCTCACTGGCCACTACATGTTAATTTCTTTGTTGGTTTTTCCTATTTTTCCATCCAGATTCTATTCTTCCCCTGACTAAGTCATTAGATATACCTTCTCTTGATCTATTATATAGCTCATATAGTCTCATGGTTTTCACTGTAATTGAATTTCACTACTTAAAAATATGTTTTTATTCCCTCTCTCCTAATTGTGCATTCATAGATCTCGCCACCTTCTGAACATCTCAAGACACGTCCCACTCCAATTCTGTCTCTCTCGCAATCTCTCCCCAAAGTAGGAAAATAGTGACTCCATGCAGGTTGCTCAAGGTTCTAACCTTAGAATCATCTTTGCTTCTTTTTTCCTCTTACAGCTCACATGATTGGACGGTACACGTTTTCAGCTCTATCTAACAAGATCATTCTCAAATGACATCTTCCTTCCTTTATGACTACCATCCAACCACAGGGGCCTCTGGCTTGATTTTGTACCTAGCCCCCTAAAAGATGGCCTTATTTCTCCTGTTTCCATCCTCTTGTCACTTTGCTCACAACCTCCAGTGGCATCTCTGAATAAACCAAAAATCTAAAAATGAACAAAACATACAAAAAATGCACTTTCCACTGATCCAAAAGGCGTTTCTGTTGCTTTCTCTCTTCTTCGCTGCATCACCAGCACCCAGCCTCCTCCTTTTCACAGTACGTGCCAGGCAGGGTGGCGTGCCACAACTGGAATTCTCTGCCTCCCACAAACCTGCTCCCTGTCCTGTTTACATATTTGTCTGCATGTTACCATCCTAGTGAGGCTTTCCTTCATACTCTTATTTGAAATTGCAGTGTTTCTTCTACAGTGACCCCTAAACTTATTTTTCCCATAATATTAATAACCATCATACTTACTTTGTATTATTTATTTGTGATCCATTTCCTCCCACTAGAGTGTAGGCTCCATGCCAACAGAAGTACATCTGAATTATTCACTTCTATGTCTATCCCATGTCAGATACTCAATAGTTTTAATGAATAAATGACTATAACCATGAACAAGTAACAAAATATATGATAATGATAACAATGCATAAATGTATGTGTATGTTTTAATTTAAAGAAATCCTCTTTCAACTTGACCCTTCCGTTTACAGTCATCATTAATGATTCTGCAAATACGTACTAAAATTAATATGCCTGAATCTTTCCATAGACATGACACAAAATGATTTTGGGTTTTTCAAAGTTCTGCTTATCCCTGGAAAACAAAATTCCATTTGTACATAACTCTTAGAAATTATTTTATAAGTTGTTTCTTTTTGTCATTGTTTTTCTTTTTTAAAAAAATTATTTTTCTTCTTTCACTTTTTCAATCATTTCATTTCATTTCATTTCATTTTAGACAGAGTCTCACTATGTCACCCTCAGTAGCGTGCTGTGGTGTCACAGCTCACAGCAACCTCAAACTCTTGGGCTTAAGCAATTCTCTAGCCTCAGACTCCCAAGTAGCTGGGACTACAGGCACCCACCACAATGCCCAGCTATTTTTTTTTTGCAGTTGTCACAGTTGTTTAGCAGACCCAGGCTGGGTTCGAACCCGCCAGCCTCATTGTATGTGGCTGGCACCTTAACCACTGTGCTACAGGCACCAAGCCCATTTTTTCAATTTATTGATTGATTGGTTACACAAAGTCATGCAGTCTCATTGGCATGACCTTTATCTTCTTTAATCATGGCATACATTAATCTGGTCCCATCCAGTTCTATCATTAGAGAACTTCGTCTCATACGCAGCCATCCCACAATTTCACCTGTCCCTGGGTCATCTCCCCAAGTGCAGTGTTTAGACACATGGCATTAGTATGTAATGAGCAGGTAATTTTTCATGTTGCATTTGTTTTATAGAATTTATTTTTTTGAATAATAATTTATATTCCTACTAATAAACACATTATCCCTATTCTATATGTTGTTTTTAAATATCTTAAACTTAATTTGTGTTTCACTGTTCTATTTCTTATAGGTTTACTGTTCCGTTTTGACTTTTTCATTAAGGAGAAATAAAAATATTTCCATAGGAAAATCTCATTATGCACCAAATGCCTCAGTTGGTCTGTGCCAGCTTTGCAGAGGAACTTAAATTGTACTGATTACCACTAGTACCAGGGGGCAGGTAAACATTGCTTGCTTCTGATCTGGCAATTTTGAAAATGACTTCTATACTGGAAGCTGTTGTGGGTTGCTCTAAAACAGATAAGGGCTGAGCTGACATTCAGATCGTACTAATCATAAATAATCATACTTTAGTTTATGCAAAAAGTAACTAGGGGCTAACCCCTCTCAACACTGCTTACAGGTACAATCAATGGCCTTGTGCAATTAAAAAATGAAAACAAGGACAATAAGCTAAGCTTACCCTGTAACATCTGACAGAATTCTGACCCGCCTTTTATTGGGGGACTAGATCTAATATTTACATTTTCATTCTTTACTTAAGGCTTTATGTAATTCACTGGTTAATAACTTAGAAATGTGTCTTCAAAATTGTTCTGTCTGAGAGTAGACCATGAAAGGGAAGAATGGCATTTGTAAGGCCAATTAATTGTCAAACCAAATTAAAATATTTATTAAAATTATATAATATAAATTCAATAGCAGGTAATTAGAATAAGAAATATTTTTTCTTGCAAGGGAAGGGAAAAAATACTTTTCTAACTCTCTTCCAAGTTCATTATTGAAACACAGGATCGGTATGTGTAATTATAATATCATGAATACTTAAATTTCTCCCATGCTGAGAAAGCTGTGATAAGATTACAGCTAGCACACTGATTTTGCTACATGACCTTTCAACTGGAAAACTCAAACCATCTTGCCTTAGAATAATCTGTTACATTCTACTTTACTCGACAAAAAGAAAAATCAGAGAAATATCTGAGACCTAAGAATTTGCAGTTTGCACAAAGACAGTCACAAGGAGATTTGGAGCTTATAGGTAAGATATTCATGATCCGGTAGTCAAAAACTGTCTTTCCTGGTATGGATTCAATGTGTTCTCATGGTTTTGCATTTTTATAGATTTGTCCCTTGAAGGTGTCTCAAATGCAGGTGTATTCTAAAATAGGGAAATGTGGACATATTAGTGAATGAACACCATGTGTCACACTGGTTATAGGAAGTAATTCCAATGAAATTCAATTTCCTTCATTTCAGAAGATTGTAAAAGTTAAATTCTATTGGATTATAGAGAATAAAACATTGTAAACTTGTTTCTAATACCACTACCTTTTTATTTACAACCTTTTGTTTCACATAAATGCATGCTGCAAAATTATGTGACCAGTAAAATACAAGAAAATGAAATGAAAAGCTTATATCGAGCTTCTTTGTATCTTATTACTTAATTGTACACATAACACATGTAAGACCTTATTATAGTCTGTCTTTTCAATTTATTTCAGTCTATGACTCACTGTAACAACTAACTTAAAAATATTATAAGTACAAAGATGAGGAAGGTTAATGTTCCTTGGGAGAACTTCTTACCTGTCATGTCACCTGGCACACACCTCAGCTTGCTTCTTGTTCTTGCTATTGTTCTGTGGGTAAGGATGATAGAAAATTACTTAAAAGTGGGAAGTTGTGGCAAGGGCACCAACCAGTGAGAATACCCAGAGCCTCAGGACTACACCAGTGTCCCAAAGCCCTTAGGTGGGCAGATGTTAACTTTCTAATCACTTTTTAGCAGCAGTGGCCCCAATGGTACTTAAAACATGGCCAGGTCTGCTAGGTCAGAGGGTGCACTGGAGAGCTTGGGACAGCAACATTTACCACTTAGTACAGAAGTAACTCAATACTTTAATAATAATCTTCTTGGCCATGCCAGTGTGGCCTGCCAGGTGATCAGTGCTAGTATTATCCATCCTTATGACTTCAGTTAACATGTTCCACAAGCAGCCATCAATCCCATACAAGTCTTTAAGTCATTTTAATCTACAGACCCGTATTTCCAACAATCTGTTACACAGGAGGGGGGGATGATTCAGTACCTCAGTACCTCACACTGGGGAAATCCAGTGGACTCTCTTCCCCTAGGAACATCATCTTTCCATTGTTGTCGTTCTTCTTGTAAGGGCATTGCCACCTCTTCTTTATCCCAGTCTAGAAACTTAAGACCATCTCAGACTTGACTGTCTCCCTGACCCTCACCATCCTGATCACTATCCTATCTTGTCAATTCTGCACTAGAAATATCTCTGCCATTCATTCTCCTCTTCATTTCTTCCACCAACGCTACATCAGGTGCCTGCATACCTCTTGTTTACTTCATCGTAATAATCCCAACTTCCCTTTCTCCTGTGAGACTCCCACTTCTCACAATTGTTAAATGGAGCTACGACTAGGATTTCTTCTCTGCCAAACACATTGGAAGACTCTGTGGTAATCAAAAATGTGATTCAAATTTCTGTACCTTAGACTTATGAAATTGATCTTTCTAGCCTCATTTTTTTACCCACATCCACACATCTTATCAAACTTTTATCAATTGCTTCTCCCAGAATTAAGTTAATATTTTTCTACCTTTGTACCTTTGCTCCTGTGATTCACGCCTCCTGGAGAGCCCCACCCCCTCCCTTCCTGACAAGTCCCCACTTATTCCTTAATGCTCATCTCTCCCAAGAAAGCTTTCCCAATCCTCCCAGACAAAACTAATCATTTTCGAGTGAAGTATCCTATATTGTTCTTTGCACTCTATATTTTTTGGTAATAATATTATGCCTTGCTTTACTATTATTTTCGTTCATAGATCACAGCTGTTGGTATTTGGAACAATATCTGATATACAACAGGGTCCAACCCAATACTTGGAATTGAGTATGTGCTTAACAAATGCATGTGGTTTGATTTGCAGTCCTTCCATCAAGACATGCTAATTCCTGGATTAGTACTTCCAATTGAAGCGCTGCACAGTCTCTCCTCTGGGTCTCACCTTTTTAGTGACCCAGAGCACCAGCTACTAGTTAGACACAATCTCCCTACTCAGCTGAGAAGGAATACAACTTAAATACTGCCTAATAGCTCAGGGCAATATCTATATAGTAGAACAGAAAATGTCTTGTTTATGGGTAAAATATATACCTCAATGAAAATTTGTAATGTATGCAATTAGACCAAAAAAACCTTAATATAAAATTAATAAATATTACTTCTGCATTTCAGTCTTGGTGATAGACATCCTGTTTATAATTTCTTTGTCCTACATACACATTCCTCATAAGTTGAACCCAAAGCCTACATAGTTGAGGTCCAGCTTCATAGTGTAGAAGATTTACCAGTAGAATTGAGTTGCTTCTGTAAGTCCAGTAGCAATTCAAGAAGCACTTTAAATGCATTGCAAAGTACATTTATTGAGTTGATACATTGGGGGCAGCACTGTGGGTAAGGGATTTAAAAAAGACAAAGCATACCTGATGCTTGCCGTAAAAGAGTCTATAATCTCTTAGACAAGAACAATTCAAGTCCAGACACATAGTTATGACACCCCTTTCTGAAAATTATTCTGAGAGCTTTCACTTGACTGGAGGTTAACAGAAAACCTTACAGGAAGTAAATTAAGTATTTCCTAATTGTTGGGGGGGAACATTCATTCAGGTAATGTTCAAATACTTTTTCAGAGCTCACTATAAGCCAGGTAGTGCTCATGGCATTGAGAGCAAAGCTTAACAAAATACAGTCACTGTCCATAAAGAACTTGCCATGTTTCTGAACACCTTCAAATTTTATTTCATAAAAGTAAATTTAACAATCTCATAACTGCTGTGGTATATGTTGTAGTGAAAATAAGTCTCAGAGTGCCTGCCGCCTGTGAACTTGAGGTTTGAGTAGGACTTAGTAATGCCTAGTGTGTAAATTCTGCAACATGTGCTGTCCATAAAAACAAAATCCAAAATTTTAGGCATTTTATATAAAGGTAATTTTACACAATGTGACTTCACTTCCTGTGTCAAGTGTAAGCCTTACCCTTGAGTCCCCTAAATTATTTTAACCACCAAAAATGACGTATTTGCCTTAAAATGACTTTTTTTCCACATCAAAGAATGCATTTATTCTGTTTTATATTTTGGCAACTGTTATCAACAGTTAGTAAAGTAATATGCAGTCATAATACCATATATTATTACCATATTTAGTTTATTTAAAGATCAATAGTACTTGATTTACAATTTCCTTCGGATTTCCAATCCAGATGACTCATGCATATTTGAAGCACATGGTAAATATTTCACTATAAAATAAAGAATTATATCCAATTGTATTTCTGTAATTAAATTTCTTGCTATATGTTTTATTCAGATGTGTATACAATGCAATTTGTATAGAATGCTAAGTAAAAAGTAGCAGTCAATTTTGGGGGGGTATTGCTGTAAAAATATGTTATCTTTTATATATATCACAACATTACTTATTATCAGCTTCACACACAGCACTTTGCCTTTGATTTACGCAAACAACTGTAAATGTTTTATATATTTGTGAGGAAGTGAATGATATTAGACCATCAATCCATGGGGACTGCAAATCAGGGGGGAAAAAAAAAACGGCTATTACATTTCAGAAGCTGTTAAATCAGTTGTGCCCCCTGGCTGATTTTGTCAGCTATATTTGCTGTGGGTAAAACCGTTGATGCCTGGAATACTGGAGCGGCCCTGGGAGTGTTGGAGAGTAAATAGCAGCAGAGTTGTAAACTACACCACACATCTCACACTTACCGCATAAGCCCGGCTTACACTTTCCTCTGAATAAATCCAGCAGCTTTAAAAAGAGCAAGAGAGAGAAATAAAGAAAAGGGGAGGGGAAAACAAGGCAAAACTCGGCCCCTGCCTTCTGTCACTGCCTCTAGCTTTAGCCCCTCAGCAGTCTGCCAACAGGACACTGTTCTGCCAGTTGTAAATTTTAATTGGCCATCTGGGGAAAGCACAAACCACTGACTAGAGATTAATCAGCAAATTAACCCAGGCATAATACACATTTCCCAGTGGACTCGCAGCAGCTCTAGGCTGGAGCAGAGCAGACTGGGATGCTGGAGAACTTGCGTGGAATGCTGTTATTGCTTACTGCCGTGCCCTAGAACATCTTCTGAGGGTCCTGAAATTCCCTTCTGTGTGACCTTGCTAGTGCCCCTGATTTGTATGGCAGTTGCAAAGACCTTTTCTTTTTTTTTTAGGTAAAGTGCTAAACACAGATGGCACAGGTACTGTGGTTGCTGGGGAAAGTGTTGATGAATCAGGGAAAGTGACAACTTTTCTCTAGTGGGCAATTCACTTGGTTTGCTAAAGTACCTACTGGAAGAAACAATAGTGTACCTGGATTTTTACCAGCTCGGTGAATCACTGGAGAATCACATTTTTTTAGCCAGTTCCTTGTACTATTCAAAATGTCTTTGCACAGTCTGTCCTAGAAAAACAAATTTGTAAATAATAAAGTTAACTCTTTCCTCAAGCCCAACTTAAAGAAAATCACTTCAGCCAAATATACTTTTGTAAGTAATAGCATGGCTTTGACTCTTTCAACAGAACAGTCTTCTAACCTGCTCAGGGACATTCCCTGAACTGAGACAGGGAAAGAGCATAGAGACCAAAGGAAGAGTATATTAGAGTGATAGAACCCTCCCCCAGAAAAGGAAAGTGAGGGGTTGATAGGAAATTGAAAATAGTTTTGATGTAGGTGTGGTGAAAACACTTTGTAGAAGCAGTAGGCTTCACAGAGCTTTAGGAATAGTGAAAATGGTAGAGTTTTGCACATCATTATACATGAGGATTTTTAACATATAGAATATCATGAAGACTCAGAGGTGAGTGTAGAAAGCCTGAATGGAGGACACACTGAATAAACGTAACCTACGGGTGGGGGGTGCAGCCAGGGTGGATCAGTGAAGCATAGAGGTTTCTGTCTTGCTAACAGTGGCATTTCCAGAATTTAGATGTTACCATACTTAGTATAGTAGCATATAGCAGGCACTCGACATTTCTAGTGAAAGAAGGCTTATTCTATTTTAATACAATTAGAAGCCACTGTTATATTTGATATGCCTGCTATTGGCTTTCCTGTCCTTAGTCTATGCTGAATGAGCCATTGACCACATGACACGGAACCAACTCACCACCCTTGAGGCACCATTCACAGGCTGACAAGAGACCTCTGGTGCCACCTGATGCAAAGACCTTGACCAATACTTAGATGAGTTGATCCAGCTGGAATCTGTTCCTGGAAATGTGGGAATGGAACACTGAGAGACTCAGTTAGTTGGCAGTGAGACTTGTAGCACAAAGGCTATGACACAGAAAGGGACAGAGTGGACGATGTAGTAGTTTGAGATTATGCTTGATCGCTTCTTTGCCTTTTGGCTAAGATTAAGTGTGGAGATTATGCTTGAGCAGGAGAGGCCAGTGTGCCAAAGAGGAACAGAGTAGATGCTGGGAGGAGCAGCGGAGAGCAAGGGTGGCAGTCCCTTGAGGCGGAGAGTAGCCCCTTTATCCCAGTTCTATTCGTATCTTAACTGAGGCCTACTTCTACCTCTTTTCCTGCCCTCTCATTTTACAAGATTCAAGCAAGCTTACGTGACACTCTGACTACTGCAGCCAAAAGAACCTTGACCAGAGCATCCATAAATGAGAACAGCACCATCACAAACCAAGGGCCTGAGAAGGCAAATAAAATTAGCAACCTTCTCCCCCCTCCCTACTACTAAATAGTGCACAGAATTTAGGAATTCTGGAGAATTCTGATCATTTTTAGAAATACAAGTAATGGTGGATTATTTTATATGGCTGCACTCTGACCACTAAATCACACACACGCATTTCACCTGCCTCTGGCAAAGTAGACGCTTTTCTTTCACAACCAGGTATGGATTTTTTGTGTGTGTTTATTACATTATTGCAAGCAATGCTGCCTGCCAAACCACATACCCTTAAACTGAAATGGCTTCTGGGCAAGCCCTGGATTATCTGTGACTGTAAATCAGTCAATGTGTTTGGCCCAGAGACCACAGCAGTTAAAACAGATGTCTTTGACTTCAGGTGGGGAAACCTCCTCTCAGACACCCAATTCAATTCCTAATAAGACCATCTGTAAAGCTTTTATTTTAAATAATATTTTAAATCACCCAACAGTTTATTGTGAAGTTTTATATATAAGATAAAGGCAGGAAAAGAGAAAAAACAACAGTTCTGCATTAAGTACTGATTGCAATAACTGGTAAAAGCAATACATTTAAAGGTTGCTGATTTATTTTTTTTTCTTTATCATTTGTAATATTTTAGAAACAACTCTTCAAAGTCTGGAAGTGTGTCTCCCCTCCTTCCTGTGTCTGACTTGAATGCTCTGGATGTGGGTACACACAGAAAATAATGCCTAACACAACAGCTGTTGGAGAGCAGAATCAGTATTTTCAGAGTGCACCGGTAGATGGATTTCTTTATCTCCTATGGGAAGGATATGATCCAAAGGTTAGAACAGACTCAAATAAATTCAACTCAGTATGTGTGGTCTCTTATGAATTATTCCAAAGCCTTACTGTCTAGCTTCAACTCTGCTCTCCTATTTCATGTTATCTCAATTATATATTTATATATATGAAAAATTGGAGACAATTGTATTTACTTCTTTCTAAAGACATTAGAGACTCTTGAGAAGAGGATGCCTGGAGTGCAAAAGCACAGAAGAGTATAATGATAGTAATTCCTATAGATCACCTATGGTTACGTTTGTATTTTCATTCATACTTTCCATGTATTTACATGAACCACATATTTTAAAAAAATAAAGAAGAAAGCGATATGTGGTAGTATTTGTACTCATATATTTCCCTTTTCCAAAAATCATAAAAATAATTTGCTATTGATGTTATCTTTATATCTAAAATTGAAAGGATTTTCCAAAGATGATTTTATACAATATTGCTAAAATGTACAAATGGAATCAGGGAAGCTGAGACAGATAGTCATCAGGTAAATGATTGAAAATTAATTCACAACAGTATCACCTATCACAATAAAAGTGTGGGTGTATTTATGGAGCAGATTTGCTAATACAAATAACTAACAAGGTCTTTCATATCTGGCTTTGCCTTCTTTTTTCCTCATTTCCCAGCACTTTCTCTATATTTTATGCTCCACTCATCCAGAAATGTTTTGTTTATGCATCATGGCTTTCTGTGATCACGTATTTCCTACACACTTGACTCTCTAAGATGCCCCCGATCTCTTTCATCTTATCCTCACTAGAAAACTTCCTACTTGTGTATAACCCCTTGGTTATATGAAAGGTAACCCCTTGGTTATCATCGCTTCTGTGACTTTATCCACTTTAGTGTAAAATAATGTACATACATTGAAATGTATAATTAAAGATGGTCTTATTTTATGTAACAGCAATTTTTACCAGCTTCATTGAAAATAATATACATATAATTATATTGGTTTTAAGTCTACAATTTGAGGAGCTTTGTCAAATGTGTACATCCTATAACACATGTAACTCATGTGCAATGTACAATGTAGAACATTACTATCTGTCCAAAAGTTTTCTTTTACCCGTTTATAGTCAATCTGTTACCAACTCAACAACTCTAGGCAAACACTACTCTTATCTCTATAACTATAGGTTAATTTTTCCTGTTCTAGGACTTGATTTAAATCGAATAATAAATATGCATTTTTTGTGTCTGCCTTTTTTTGCTCAGGTGGCTATGTCTATCAGAAGGTATTCATTTCTATTGCTGAGTGAGTGTTACTTTGAATTGTCTCCAGTTTGCCGCTGTGGCTATCATGGTTTTGTAACAGCGAAGCCTGGACTTTAATGAGACTATTAAGTAATGTAGCCAGGGAAGAGTAAAAGGCTAACTAAAATGAAGTGGGAAGTTTAATTTTTTGCTCTTAATATTGTTACTTTTCAATAAACTAACCATTTTATTCAAATATACATGGTACCAACTAAAACATTTCCTGATTAGTATAGTTTAAAAATTTTATTAAGTGAAATATAATTTACATATAATAAAATTCTCCTTTTAAGTGTTTTATAATGCAGATACAAGGTTGTGCAACCGTAGCAAGCACTTAATTTCAGAACATTTTTATCACTGCAAAAAGAAACCTGTGCATTTGCCAATCCTCATTCCTTTTCCCTTCAACCACAGGTAAACACAAATCAGCTTTCTTTTCTTATAGATTTACCTATTCTGGACATCTTATATAGATGCAATCATACAATATGTGGTCTTTGCTTCTGGCTTCTCTTGCATACCATAATACTTTCAAGGTTCTTCCATGTTGTAACATAGATTCATATATCATTCTATTTATAGATGAATAATATTTTATTATATGACCATACTACATTTTAGTTTTCCATTTATCATTCCATGGATATTTAGCCTGTTCCACTTGTTGGCCATTATAAATAATACTACTATGAACATTAGTGTACAAGTTTTTGTGTGGACATATGTTTTCAAACATACGGGGTATTGGAAATTTGGGGTAATCTCACTAAGAGTGAGATTTCTGGGTCATATGGTAACTCTCCATTTAACCTTTTGGGAAGTGCCAAACTGTTTTCCAAAGTGGCTATAGCATTTTCTATTTCCACCACCAATGTGTGATGTTTCTAAATTGTTTTCCATATTTTTTTGTTGTAACTATCCTAGTGAATGTGAAGTGGTATCTCATTAGGGTTTTCCTAATGATGTTGTACATTTTCTCATGTGGCTATTGGTCATTTGTATTATAATATTTTGGAGATAATACCCTTATTTGATATATAATCTCCAATTATTTTCACTATTCTATAAAAGGTTTTTTAATTTTCTTGATAATGTCTTTTGAAGCACAAAGGTTTTAATTTTGAGAAGTCCAATTTAGCCTACTTTATTTTCATTGATTATACTTTTGATACCATAGCTAAGAAACTATCCTTACTCCAAGGTCATGAAAGTTTGCACTTATATTTTCTTTTAAGTATGTTATAGGTTCAGCTGTTACATTTAGGTCTCAACCCATTTTCCATTAATTTTTTATATGTGTGAGATAGGAGACTAAGTTCATTTTTCTCATCTGGCTATTCAGTGTTCCTAGCACCACTTGCTGATGTCTTTAAGCCCCTGTCAAAGATCGTGCTTTTTCATCGTCATCATGTTAAAGTATATTTTTATTTCCTCTGTTACTTATTTTTTGGACCTTTGGCTATCTATAAGTGTCTTGTTTAATTTCCAAGTATTTATGAATTTTCTGCATTTTCTTTTGTTATTTACTTCTAATTTTATTTTGTAGCTGTTGGAGAGTACACTTTGTATTATTTAGATTCTTTAAAATTTATTGAGGCTTGTTTTATGCCTTAACATGTAGTTTATCCTGGAGCATATTCCACATGCACTTGAGAAGAATGTGTCTTCTTCTATTTTTTTAGGGAGTGTTCTATATGTCTGCTAAGTCTATTGTTTCATAGTTGTTCAAGATTTCTATTCTCTCATTGATCTTCTGCCTACATGTTTTATCTATTCATGAATGTATGGTATTGAAGTCTCCAACTATTATCATTGAATTGTCTATTTCTCCCTTCGATTCTACCAGTTTTTGTTTCATACACTTTGAGATATTACAGTCAGATGGACATGTGTTTATACATATTATTTTATAGATTGGCCTTTATATAATTTAAAATGTCATTTGTCTCTAATATTAATCGTTGCTTAAAATGTCATTTGTCTCTAATATTAATTGTTGTTAATTGTTATTATTGCCACTCCAGCTCTTTTTGGGTTACTGTTTGCATAACATATCATTTCTATCCTTTTATTTCAACCCACTTGTATCTTTAAATCTAACATGTGTCCTCTGTAGACTGCATATAGTGAGATATTGTTGGGTTTTTAATCCATTCTGACAATCTTTGACTTTTGGTTGGAATGTGTAATCCATTTACATTTAGTGCAATTACTGATAATCTGGGATTTATGTCTATCATTTTGCTATTTGCTTTCTACATGTCTCATATTTTCTGCTGTTCTCTTCCTCCATTACTGTCTTCTTTTATGTAAAGTAGATGTTTTCAACTGTATTATTTTTATTCTTTTGTTATTTCTTTTACTATATTTGTAAAATTTATTTTCCTAGTGGTGAGCATGGGGATCACAATAACCATACTGATTTATAACAACAGTTTAGATTAATACTAATTGCATTTCAATAGTATGCATATGTACCTTCATACCTTCCTCTCTTCTTTTTGCTATTATTGTCACACAAATTACATCTTCATTTTTTTCACCAATCCAAGCAGATTTAAGTATTGCTGTATCTGGTTTTCTTAGGAATTCAGTCAGGGGAAAAAGTACTTACAAACAAAAAAATGTTAATTTTATCTTGTGTATTTTCTTATGCAGGGTTTTTTTGGTTTGTTTGTTTTGCCAATTTCTATATGTATTTATGTTGATTCTGGATATTATCCAGTGTTTTGTTGTTGTGGTGGTGGTGGTTTTTCATTTCAGCCCAAAGAACTCCCTTTAGTATTTCTTATAGGGCAAATGTGTTAGTGATCAATTCTGTTTTTTTTAATATGACAATGTTTTAATATCTCCTTCATTTTTCAAAGATAATTTTGCTAAATATAAAGTTCTTGGTAAATAAATGTTTTTTTTCTTTTTTCTTCAGGACTTTGAGTATATCATCTCCCCGATTTCTGGTCCATGGTTTCTAATGAGAAATTATCTGTTAATCTTATTAAATTTACCTGATAGGAGACAAGTTTCTTTCTTGCTACTTTTCAGATTCTCTCTGTTTTTCAGTTTTAACAATTTATTATGATGTGTCTAAGTGCAGAGCTCTTTGAGTTCATTCTACTTGAGGTTCTTAAACATGGAGATTAATGTTTTCATCAAATGTTCAAGCAAAACTTGAAATTTCCAATTCAAAAATAAAAAGCTTTTGCTGATTTTTCTCAAATATTCTTTCCACTTCTTTTCTTTCTCCTCTCTTGCTTGGACTTCCATTTATACATATGTTGGTACACTCTGTCGTGTTCTGTAGGTTTTTGAGGATCTGTTTAATTGTTCTCCATTCTTTTTTATTCTTTGCTCAAACTAAATAAACTCAGTCGACACATTTTAAGTTTACTGATTCTTTATTCTGCTTGCTCATATCTGCTGTTGCATCTCTTTAGTAAATTTTTCATTTCAGTTATTTCACTTTTTCAACTTCAAAATTCTTTTATTTTTTTTGTTTTGTAATTTCTGTTTCTTTATTAATATTCTCTATTTGGCAAGAAATCATTTTCATGATTCCCTTTGTCATTTCAGATGTTATCTCCTTTAGTTCTTTGAGCATATTTAAAATAGCTGACAAGAATCTTTGTCAAATAAGTCTGATGTCTGGACTTCCTCAAGATCAGTTTCCACTTACTAATTTTTTCCTGTGTATGGGCCATAGTTTTTGTTTCCTTTCATGTTTTGCAATTTTGCATTGAAAAATAAAAATTTTAAATAACATAATAGGGAATCTGAGAAATCAGATTGTCCCTCATTGTATGCTATTACTATTATTTATTATTGTTATTTGTCTAATGACTTTATTGAACTAATTCTGTCAAGTTTATAATCATCACTATGGCAAGATTCAGGCTTTCTTCCTCCAGGAATAAATTCCCTCTGATTCCTGCAAATGTTTTATTAATTTTAAAAGTTCAGAAAAAGTTGATTTTGACAAGTTTAGTCATTTTTTATAGATTTTATGGAGGTCTTTATTATTCTATTATTAAGGCCATCACCTATTCTGAAGTTGGAAACTTAGACTATTGGATGTAGAAGGTGATTTTATTCTAAGGTAATCATTCAAAGTATAGGTTTACCTCTACACACTGCTTTTTCTATGTACCACAGATTTCATATATTGTGTTCATTGTAATTTATTTCAAAATATTTATGATTTCAATTTTGAGTTTTTATTTAGTACATGTGTTATTTAGAAATGCAATATTTAATGTCCAAATATAATTTGAAGATTTTCTAGATACTTTCTGTTAATGATTTCTGATTTTATTTTGTTGTTGTCATAGAACTTAATTTGAAAAACTCAATCTTTCTAAAACTTACTGAGACATATTTAATGGCAGAAAATATAACCTACCCTTTTCACCATTCCATGTAAGCGTGATAAACACGGCACTTGGCAATTTTTTGTGTCATCCTAGTGTTCTGTTAAAGTCAATTAATACAAATCTTTTGTTTAGATCTATTATATTCTTGTTTATTTTTTTTTTTGCCTACTTGCTCAATAAATTAGGAAATGGAAGGATTAAATGCTTTAACAATGTCTATGGATTTTTGTATTGCCTCTGTTACTTCCAGCAATTTTGGCTTTGTAAATGTAAAAGCCTTGTTTTTAAGTGTATATGTCATTAGAACTGTATCATTTTTTGATGAATTATCCCTTTCATAATTTAAAAAATAATGCTTTCCTCTTAAAATCTGCTTTTTCTGATATTAATATAACCATTTTAGTTTTCGCATGCTGTATTTCTTTAAATGCTGTATTATTTACTATTCTTTCACTTTCTATCTATTTACATTTTCGTATTTGTAGTTCACCTCTGGCAAATAATATAATTTGGTCTTGTTTCATTCTGCAATTTGACAAACTCTGTGCCTTAATTCGAGTACTTAGTTTTATATATTTAATGTTATGTTTAGATTAAGCCTACCATCTTTCTATTTATTTTCCACTTGACTCTTGTTTTCTGGTCTCCTGTTTTCTCTTTACTAAATTTTTGAGATTAAGTGATTATTTCTTAGTATTTCATTTTGTTTTCAATATTATATTCCTAACTATATCTTTTTAATTTTTTCTAACTGCGCCTGGGTTAATAATACACATTTTTATTAAAATTATTTATAATCAAAGTTGTACTACTTGGTCATTAAAAGCTGACCATTCATAATTCTCACAATTCACCAGATACTTCACATTTCATACTTCCCACTGCATATTTAATACAACTCAACTCTTGATTCACAGAATGTATGAAACTTTGTACAGAATTATTGCATTCATCTGCAATCCCTTTTTAATGCAATTGTTCCCGTATCTTTTATTTCTATATCCAATATAAACCCATCTTAAAATATTATCTTGTTTTATAATAATCAATTACCTTCTAAAGATATAATGATAAAAGGGAATTATGTATATACCGGGTGGCCACAAAGTTTGCACGTGAATTTTATGGCCATATGCGAACTTTATGACCACCCTATATTATCCCCTTTAATCCTATACGTGTGTGCGTGTGTGTGTGTGTGTGTGTGTGTATGTATGTATGTATGGGTGGGTGGATGGATGGATGGATGGATGGATACACATATATCCAACTATTAACTGTTTCTGATCATATGCTTTCTTACCTACAGATTTGAGTTTCTATCTGGTATGATTTCCTTTCAGCCCCCCAAATATCCTTTATTATTTCTTTTAATATAAATCTTATGATGAACAATTCTCTAAGGTTTTTTCATTTGAGATTTAATTTCATTCTCCTTACTAGTTTTTTCAGTATTTTATTATAAAAAGTTTCAAATGTAAGAAAAGTTTAAATAATTTTACAGTGAATATTAATATGCCTATCAACTACATTATACAATTAACATGTTATCCTTCCTTTTATAGCCTATTCATTGATCCATAATTCTGTCATTCACTAATGAATCTTATTTCTTTTTTCAAAGTAAGTTGTAAGTTTTATCCCCAACTTTCTAAGATAATTTTATGAAAATCAGCTTCTAATTTGTCCATTTTTTATCCAGTATTTTTATTTCTGTTCTTCAGGTTAAACATTTTTTATTAATTGCCTACGTTCAATGACTTTTTCTTCTTTCACTTCCATTCTGCTGTCAAAACTATCCAAAAAATTTTCATTTCATGCATTATACATGTTAACTGTAGAATTTCCAATTGGCTGTTTTTTATTGTTTTTATTTCTTTTCTGAGATTAAGGTCATACTTTCTTTTAAATTATATATCTACATATTTTCCTTTAGTTCTTGGTCTGCTAACTCCAACTATGAAGCATGTCAGAACTAGGTTCTATTGTTTGCTTGTCTTTTACTGACAATTTATATATATATATATATATATATATATGCATGTGCACACACACATACCCCTTGGAAACTTTTTTATTATTATTAAATCATAGCTGTGTACATTAATGCAATTATGGAATACAATGTGCTAGTTTTATATCCAATTTAAAATACTTTCATCAAACTGGTTAACATAGACTTCCCACACTAAGGGTAGAATATAAATACCTTGGAAACTTTTTTATTGTTCACATTGTTAATTGTATGCTCACATCGTTAATGATATGTTGCTCAGATTTAGATTCCACTGTCTTCATCGGAAGTGTGTTTATCACAAAAAATTAAATTACTGACTGGTTATCTTAGAATTGCATAGATTTGTTTTTAATGCTTTGTTAATGTAAGCATATGAAAAGTTCAAATTGTTTCTAAAGTCCCTCTAATTTGGTAATTGTGACCTCCAACTTGAATATAATCCACCCAAATTGGTTTTTATAGTCTTTTGTTGTTCCATCAATCTAGAATAATAGAACCAATGGAAATCAGCAAGAAGCAATATTAAATCTATTGCCTATGTTTTTAAAAGTTCATAAATTAAAGGAAAAAAATGAGTTGGCTTTGAGTAGAAGCCCCAGAGGACTAAGAATCTCAGTAACAATAAATAATGTAATTAGCTTTTTATAAAGTGAGGGAAAACATCATGAGGTCTTAGGCTATGTTCTTTCTTTCTTTCTTTCTTTCTTTCTTATTGTTAGAGATTCATTGAGGGTACAAGAAACCAGGTTACACTGATTGCATTTATTAAGTAAAGTCCCTCTTACACTTGTGCCTTGCCCCCAAAAGGTGTGTCACACACTAAGTCCCTACCCCCTCCCTCCTTCCCTCTCTCTGTTCTTCCTTTCCCCCACCCCTCCCTCCTTCTTTCTCTCTCTGCTCTGCCCTTTCCCCACCCCCAATCATGTCATTAATCGTCATTAATTGTCCTCATATCAAAATTGAATACATAGGATTCATGCTTCTCCATTCTTGTGATGCTTTACTAAGAATAATGTGTTCCACTTCCATCTATGTTAATACAAAGAATGTAAAGTCTCCATTTTTTTAATGACTGAATACTATTCTATGATATACATATACCACAGCTTGTAATCCATTGGTCTTAGGCTACGTTAATAAACACATAATGTTTGTATCAAGGAAGGCAATAGCCCTACTACACATGACATGGTCAGGAGGTCATGCCTGAGGTATATATGTACAGTAATGGACTTTACAGTTAACAAACAATATCAAAGAATTACCAAGGGTCTAGAATAAATTGATGAAGATGGCTTTTGCTCTAGTATATTATTTTAGTTTATAGAAATGAAAAGTTAGAAGTGGGGTGGGGAAAAATGAAATGAAATAACTTAACTGAGATTATATTGTTTAAATAGCTGACAAAAGTCCAATGTTCTCATCTGTAAAATGAAGATAATAAGAGTACATATTTATCAAGGTCACATGTGAATGAAATGAGGTAATATAGAGACAGTACTTAGAGCAGTGCCTAGAACATAACACATGCTCAAAAAATGTAATATATTATCACTGCTCAGAAATATTTATTGAAGATCTACATGTGTAATCCTGACATTATCTGGAGGTGGAGTCACACTTTCTCTTTAACCTGTAGGTAAGTATAATAAAACTATTGTTCCTTGTCCTGCAGAAACAGAGCATTTCTTGAACTTCAGGTGTCCTTATTTCTCCTCACCATCCTTTATTCAGTCACATGTCCAGATTTTTTTTTTTTACATTTGCCATACAAATATGTAAAGAAAAATAAAGAACATATTTCTTCTCCCAGATTTCCATACTCCACTCTTCCTAATGTTTGTGTGTGTGCCAGGCATTCCAAAATCTTTGGGGTGATGAAAAGAATTTACATTACAGAAATGCAAACAACTAAAATTGGAAAATGGATGTTTTCTTTTCTTTCTTTCTTTCTTTTTTTTTTTTTTTCCTGTTTTTGGCCTGGGCTGGGTTTGAACCCACCACCTCCGGCATATGGGGCCAGCGCCCTACTCCTTTGAGCCACAGGCGCCACTTAATATTCTGATTTTTTAAGACAATGTTGGCATCTTTTCTAGGTTACTAAGCCACTCTCAAACTCTAGTTTCTATTCTAACCTCTCAGTACCATCTCTCACAATTATAACAGCAAGAACAACTTCAAAAAATTCCTCCTATATGCTAATGCAGAAAAAAATTGGTTCTCTCCTGCCCAAATACACACACACTGAGTTCCAGAGCCAACCACACAAAGTGAAGTTGAAATGATTTTTTAGTACAGTATGAGGTACCTCTTTATCAAGGAACCCTCTTCCCAGACTTAGAGGAAGAGTGGGTTTTAGTTTCCTGGTCACACATGTAGTGGGATTCCTCTAGATCTTCTAAGAGAAATGATGATTAAAAAGATGGTTATTTCATTGTCTTTTGTGACTTTAGTTGCTTTAAATCCACATGTATCTAAAAATAAGATTGCAACCCCTCTTTTCTTCTGGATTCCATTTGCCTGAAAAATTGACTTCCAACGCTTAACTCTGAGTTTTAATTTGTCTTTTCATGTGAGGTGTTTTCCTACAGACAGTAAATAGATGGCTTGTGTTTTTTAATCCAATCAGCCAGTCTATACCTCTTCAGTGGGGAATTTAAGACATTGACATTTATTGAGATAATTGATAAGTGTGGTAGCATTCTATTCATCTTATTTTGTGAAAGTCCATTGCAGTTTTGTCTTTTGCATCATTGTGGAAATTGGTTCTATCCTTTAATTTCTGGGTGTTTACATTTATATTATTCTCTAGAATGACTTCCATTCCTCTGGAGCACTCTTCTTTCCCTTCTGGAATACCTATATCACTTCATATTGGTCAAGGGTAAAATACAATAAGAAGATATTTCAATTCTAAATATTTATGCATCCAATTTAAACGCTTCCATACTTTTGATACAGACCTTGCTTAGTCTGAACAATATGATAGCCTATAACACCATAATGACAGGGGACTTCAACACTCCTCTCTGACAGCTGGACAGATCCTCTAAACAGAAATTAAACAAAGATATTAGAGATTTAAATAAGACCCTATAACAACTGTGCTTGATAGACATATAGAACACTCCATTCCAAAGATAAATAATATACATTCTTCTCATCATCCCATGGAACATTCTCCAAAATTGATCATATCATAGGACACAAAACAAACCTCAACAGAATTAAAAGAATTGAAATTCTACCTTGCATCTTTTCAGACCATAAGGCACTAAAAATGGAACTTAACTCCAACAATAATGCTCAACCTCACACAAAGGCAGGGAAGTTAAACAACCTTATGCTGAATGACAGTTGGGTGCAGGAAGAAATAAAAAAGGAAATCATTAACTTCCTTGATTATAACAACAGTGAAGACACAAGCTACCAAAACCTATGAGATACAGCAAAAGCAGTCATGAGAGGAAAAGTTATCATTTTAGAAGCCTTCATGTGAAAAATAGAAAGAGAGCGCATCAAAAAACTCACAAGCCATCTGATGGAATTGGAAAAAGAATAATCTAAGCCTAAACCCAGGAGAAGAAAAAAAATTATCCAAAATCAAATCTGAGATCATTGAAATTGAAAACAAAAGAATCATTCAGAAAATTAATGAAACAAGGAGTTTGTTGTTTTGAAAAAATAAAATAGATAAGCCTTTGGCCAGACTAACTAGAAATAAAAAAGTAAAATCTCTAGTAACCTCAATCAGAAATGATAAAGGGGAAATAACAAGTGATGCCACAGAGATACAAGAGATTATCTCTGAATACTACTAGAAACTTTATGCACAGAAATTTGACAATCTGAAGGAAATTGATCAATATTTGGAATCACACCCTCTCCCTAGACTTAACCCAGATCAAATAGATTTCCTGAACAGACTAATTTCAAGCACTGAGATCAAAGAAACAATAAAAAATCTCCCAACAACAACAAAAAAATGTCCTGTTTAGATGGCTTCATACCAGAATTTTATCAAATCTTCAAAGAAGAGCTTAGTCCTATACTGCAGAAACTTTTCCAAAAGATTGACGAGGAAGGAATCTTCCCCAACATGTTCTATGAAGCAAACATCACCCTGATACCAAAACCAGGAAAAGACCCAACTAAAAAGGAAAATTTCAGACCAATTTCACTCATGAATATAGATGCAAAAATTCTCAACAAAATCTTAGCCAATTGATTACAGCTTATCATTAAAAAAGTCATAAATTATAATCAAGTAGGTTTCCTCCCAGAGACGTAAGGCTGGTTTAATATACACAAGTCCATAAACATTATTCATTGTATCAAGAGGCAAAACCAAAGACTATATGATCCTCTCAATAGACGCAGAAAAAGCATTTGATAAAATCCAGCATCCTTTTCTAACTAGAACACTGAGGAGTATAGGTATAGGTGGTACATTTCTTAAACTGATTGAAGCTATCTATGACAAACCCACAGCTAATATTTTTACTGAATGGAGTAAAACT
>CAUYPK010111097.1:0-33944 GCA_963574355.1 Loris lydekkerianus | reverse complement strand
TAAAGTGAATAAACCATTTAAGACAGTAAAGCATTGTAAATAAATGGTTAAAAATCCTGAATCCTTATACTCCAAAACCCCTGATTATAAGGATTCAGGATTTATAAACATTTATTTACAAGACTTCACTGCCTTAAATGGGGTTTTCACTTAATTAAATGTGCCCTTAAATGTTGTGGGGTTAAATAGTTCAGTGGAATACAGTTCAGTTCAGCCGCCTACCTCTTCAGCTCAGCCGTGACTTGTGGACTGAGCTGAAGCACCGCCCCCTCAAGCAGACGGCAGAAGATGATTGGAGACAACGTGCATTTGATTAGGTGCGCACAAATCGAATCAAATAACCTCTATGACCTGAGTATAAGCCGAGTTCGAGTTTTTTGGCACAAATTTTTTGTGCCGAAAAAACTCGGCTTATACTCGAGTATATACAGTAGTATACCCTTTACGGAATGTAATATGGAAATATCTCAAAGAACTAACAGTAAGTCTACCATTTGATCTGGCAATTCCACTACTAAGTATTTAGTCCAAGGAAAAAAGGATATTTTATAAAAAAGACAAATGCACTCAAATGTTTATAGCAGCACAATTCATAATCGTGAAGATGTGGAAATAACCCAAATGCCCATTGATAAATAGAGTTGCGAATAAATTAATAAATTGTGGTATATGTACACCATGAAATAATATGCAGCCTTAAAGAAAGATGGAGACTTTACCTCTTTCATGTTTACATGGATGGAGCTGGAACATATTCTTCTTAGTAAAGTATCTCAGGAATGGAAGAAAAAGTACCGAATGTACTCAGCCCTACTATGAAACTAATTTAGGGCTTTCACATGAAAGCTATAACCCAGTTACAACCTAAGAATAGGGGGAAGGGGGAAAAGGAAGGGAGGGAGGGGGGAGGTGGGTAAAAGGAGGGGGATTGGTGGGATTACACCTGCAGTGCACCTTACAAGGGTATGTGTGAAACTTAGTATACTAAGTGCAATGTAAATATCTTAGCACAATAACTAAGAAAATGCCATGAAGGCTATGTTAACCAGTGTGATGAAAATGTGTCAAACGGTCTATAAAGCTAGTGTATGATGCCCCATGATCTTATCAATGTACACAGATATAATTTAATAAAATAAAAAAAAAAAATTGAAAGATACATGGAGTTGATTAAGAAAATGTGGATTAGCCAGGCATGGTGGTTCACGCCTGTAATCCTAGCACTTGGGAGGCTGAGGTGTGTGGACTGCCTAAGCTCACGGGTTCGAGACCAGCCTGAGCCACAGTGAGACCTCGTCTCAAAAAATAGCTGGGTGTTGTGGCAAGCACCTGTAGTCCCAGCTACTTGGGAGGCTGAGGCAAGAGAATCACTTGAGCTCAAGAGTTTGAGGTTGCTGTGAGCTATGATGCCATAACACTCTACTGAGGGTAAAAGTGAGACTCTGTCTAAAAAAAAAAAAAAAAAAAAAAAAACATGGTGACCTAATATCTTCTGTAACAACCTAGATGGAACTGGAGACCATTCTTCTAAGTGAAGTATCACAAGAACAAATAATAAACACCACATGCATTCTATACTAAGGTGAAACTATTGATCAACACATATATGTGCTCATATGGAAGTAAAACTCAACAGAAATCAAGGAGGAGGAGTAAGAGGAAGGAAGGAGGGTATGGGTATATAAATTCACACCTAATGGGTACAGGGCACACTTTTTGAGTGAACGGCACACTTTTGAGTTAACTGTGACTTAAAATTTATACAAAAGCAAATTATGTAACTAGAACATGTTATCCTCATAATATTCTAAAATGTAAAAATATATATATTCTAAAATGTAAAGAACAAAACAAAAAAAATTTTTTTCTCTTATGGAAAAAAACTCCACCCCAGCCAGCTATGTTTGCCTGCCTTCTAATTGGGAAACACCATGTTGAGAACCTCATCACACTTCTACAAAGGCCAACAGTCTTTGCAGTATATGCCTTTATACTCATCTTTCTACCACTTTTCTTTCAGCTTTAGTTTGGGGTTCCTTTGTCATCAATATTTTCTACTGTTCCTCTTAACCTCCGGTCAAGTTCCTGGAATATCAGCTTCTGCTGTTCCTCCAGCTGGTGGGAACATTCTCCTAGATGTTCAGTCTCTTACTCTAGCTCTCCCCCTCTTCCTCTTCACTCACTTGAGCCTGGACCTAGCACTCCTGAACCTTTAGGTCAAGCTTCACTTTCTTCCTTTTCTCAGGCCTCTCTGTCCTCTTTGCTTCCTACTTCTTGGCTGTCCTAATCTTGCCATATGCAGCTCAAATGTAGCATCGGTCAATATTCAAAGTCCAAAAAAGCTAGTAGAAGAATCCAGCTGCTCTGGGATTATCCAGATTTTTGTCCTGGTGGCAGTATAGGGCCTTCACCCTATATGCCCTCTTCACCTTGCTGCCCACTATCTTTGTCTCAGTGCTTAGCAGCATCTACAGACGCTGTGTATAAGAGCTCTTGGTCACTGTCATGGTTCCAGCCCAGACTAGATTCGTACTACAACTCCCAAGAGTCTGATCATGTGTGGAGATTGCCAACATGGGCAGAATGGGGCTTAGTTCCCTGAGAATTCATTCCTGCATTTTAATCATCAAAATGCTAATCAAATTGCTAGAACCTGCCTGTGATATCTGTGTATATATCCAGCTCTCAATTTTTTTGAATTTTCTTGGATGATATTTATAACAATAGCGTAAATTTTAACTTAAAAAAAAAAAAAAAAGATTAAAATGTTGGCAAGAATGTGAGGAAAAGGGGATCCTTTTCCTTACACACTATTAGTAAGAATGTAAATTAGTACAGTCATAATAGGGAATGGTAAGGAGGTTCCACAAAAAATTACAAACAGAACTACCATCTAGGGATTCCCCCTACTGGGTATACCATATATACTTGAGTATAAGCCGAGTTTTTCCAGCACAAAATTTGTGCCATAAAACCCGAACTCAGCTTATACTCGGGTCATAAAGGTTATTTGATTCGGTGCACGCGCACCTAATCAAATGCACGTAGTCTCCAGTCGTCTTCTGCCGTCTGCTTGAGGGGGCGGTGCTTTGTATGAGACTGACAGCAGTGATGATGATATCTCTGAACTCAGTGATGATGACAATGTCTATGCTGATACCCTCACATCAGATACAGCTGAAACTCTATTTGGACATACAGATGATGAGGAGGAGGAATCCAGTTTTGAAGGATTTTAACCTTTGTGATTTAGCTTGATTACCTGTTAAGCTATGGTTTTCTGCACTTTATTTAAAGTTTTAAAGTTCTTGTTGCTAGTTTACAGTTTTTCTTTAGCAATAAATATTGAAAAGCATTTAACCTACTGATTTCTCAATTATTGTAATTGTTTTGGGTATATATTTTTATTTTTGAAATTTACCAGTGGTGCATTTTCCATCTTGGCTTATACTCAAGTCACTAAGTTTTCTCAGTTTTTAGGGTAAAATTAATGGGGTCGGCTTATACTCGGGTCTGCTTATACTCGAGTATATGGGTATGTGCATACATGAGGAAAAAAACAAACAAACAAGAAGACTCAAGGAGGAGAGTAAATTCCCATTGAGGGTTACATTACATGGGTGTATTACACACTTCCAAGATGAAGATACATCTACAATTCCCACTTTAATCCTATAAAAGCAAATTATGTATCCTCATATTGATCCAAAAATTTAAAGAACACAGAACTGCTTTATTATCTCAAAGATACTGTCTGTGCTGCCTTTGTAGAGCTGTACCCACCTGCCCCACCAACATCCTTGTCTCTAGGCAATTGCTGATCTAGTCTCCATTTCCACAGTTTGATAATTTCAAGAATGTTACATAAAAGTAATTAGAGAATATACAAGGTTTGAGGTTGGCTGCTTTTTTCACTAAGTTTAATATTATTATTATTATTATTATTTATTTTTATTTTATTTTTTTTTTTGAGACAGAGTCTCACTATGTTGCCCTGGGTAGAGTGCCATGGTGTCATAGCTCACAGCAACCTCAAACTCTTGGGCTCAAGTGATTCTCTTGCCTCAGCCTCCCAAGTAGCTAGGACTATAGGTGGACAATGCCCACCTATTTTTTTTTGTTGTTGTTGTTGCAGTTGTCATTGTTGTTTGGCAGGCTCAGGCTAGATTTGAACCTGCTAGCTCCAGTGTATGTGACTGGTGCCCTAGCTGCTGAACTACAGGCACTGAGCCTAAGTATAATATTCTTGAGAAACATGTAGTTGTTATGTGTATCATTAGCTATTTGCTTTGTGTTTCTAAGTAGCATTTAATTATATGAATGTAACAGAGTTTGTTTAAACATTTATCCATGGAAAAACATTTGGGATGTTTCCAGTTTTGAATTATAAAAATGAAGCTTTTCTAAATCTACATGCTCAGGTTTTTATGTAATCACGTTCAGTTTTTTTCTGGAGAGCTTCCCAAGAATGTGACTGCTGGTCATACTATAAGTACATGTGTCATAATCAGAAACTATCAAACTAGTCCCCATAGGGGCTGCGCCATTGTACATTTTCACCTGAAGTGTACAAGAAACCGTTATTCTATATTCTTGCCTCAATTTTGTGTTATCATTATTATTTTATAATTTTATTAATAGTAACTCTAATATGAATGTAGTAATAACTGATTGTAGTTTTAATTTGCATTTCCCTAATGGCTAATGATTTTGAACATGTTTCATGTGCCTCTAAGATTTTATAGACAGCTTTACTTCATAATTCAATGAATATTAAATATAACTATGTAGTCTTTACTTAGTAATTTTGATTACTAGTAAAAATAAAAGCTCTTGGAAGTTCCCTTGTGATTTATGTGCATTTGTAAGGTTTATGGAATACAAATTGCATAAAAAAGGATATAGCTAAAGCAAAATTTCATTAATCTGTTTTCCACTATTTCATAATATATGATAATTTGGACAAAGGCTGCTGTTATTTTTCTTCTTAGGTAAACTTCATCTTTTACAATGTTAATTAAGTGTAAGAAAGAAAAGAATATGTATATTTTATTTAGGTTTTCAAAAAGCATAACAATAGTGTATATTAGTTGGTATATGTATAAATAAATTAAAAAACGTAAGTGGTACACTATCTTCTGGGACCTAGTAATGAGAGATAGGAAAAGATAAACTGCCTTCAAGCTATAAATTAAGAGTACTTTTCACCCTGTGTAGTTCATATGTTATTAATCATTGAATAACAAATAATGCACCAACTAAAAATTAATAAAATGAATGGTATACTGTCATTCTATGCACCGACTTTGAGAGTAAAGGCTCATTTTCAATAATGAAAGGATAGCAGGAGTGGTAGGACAGAGGCATTGCCATTTAGCACTCTGTTGTTATTTTGTAAATGTAATATGACAAAAATGGTAGCATTTTTAAACAAAGGTACTGGAGAGTAGTGTGGCAGTGGTTATAATACAATGCTTTTCGGTATTTCTCTATGCTTGAAATTTTCAGAAAATAAAACATAAAAAACAAAAATTCAAAATTATTCTTATAATTTTTACTATGTCTCCATTATGTCAACAATTGTTCTAAACCTTTAATATCTCATCTTATTTAATCTACACCCAACACCCATTTTTCAAATAAACTAAAATACAGAGTTTTACTCACATCTACATGGAAAACCTAGGATTTGGACATATATATATCCTTTACTCCAAATTCAGGCCTTTCAACTGCTAACGTTTATGCAAATTTAAGTCATTATTGTGCACATTACAAGTAGTTGCCCAATTAATCTTTCACCAATTTAAATATAAGTAGCCTAGAACACATAAAAATAGATTATAAAGTATTTTGTACTTAAATTGATAATTTACATAATTTAATGAGTTTTACAATTTAAATTGTTAACCCTACAAAAGCAAACTATTGGCTAACTTAAGTGTAATAAATTACACACTAATAATAAGTTTTGCAAGCACATTTGGTTATAATGCATACCCAAATATTTTGAAGATTAAAAGATGATATTTGCATAATATCCTGTGCAATTATTTAACAAGAAGAATAAATGGGTATTTCAGTTTCAGTTGTAGAACATCAATTTTTTTCTGTACATTTCACTATCATGTTTTCGAAACTTTGATAATAATGATTTGTATTGTAGCAGGTGGTTCAGTTGTTACTTTTATATTTCTATTGTTCAGGATCTATATAAATATTTAAAACTGAAGTTGGGTTGCGTCTTTTTTGCTGATTTTTATTTGTTTATTTTGAGTTATGGGTTTTAAAGGACATTGATAGAAACTTCAAGTGAAGTTTTCCATTGACAGAATATTTATTCATTATTGATCCACAAATACTTGAATTCAGTTTATGGTACTATAAAAACAATCTAAGATAGAAAATATTTTAATGATGGAACTTCAGGAACTGGTTTCCTTTTGGAATCTACTCTGGAGCTGAAAATATTACAAAAATAAAGTATTTCAGAACTCTCAGTCTAGTCTAACTCTCCTATTTCCTAGAGAGTGCTTAATAGACAAAAAGACTGGTAAATTTGAGCATTTTGAACAAGCCACTATCTCCTTGGCAGACAGCTTCATGTATGGTGGCCTGGCTTAGTGGAGCTAAGATGGACAATGGTGACATTGGACCCCAAAAAGTGAGGCTGTGTGTTTTGATCTGCCTAATGGTTCACTGAGGACAAGGCACAGACACAGACACTGGCCATTACTTCATCCCCAAACATGTTAAGTATGGTTCATTTAAAATTTACTATATAAATTTATCATTTAACACATGAGTTAAAATACTTTAATCTTTTCAACACATGTTTAATAAATGTAAATAGTGAGACATTATCACTTTGACATTGTATAGATTATAATTTTTTTTTTTTAAGTTTCCTCATTTAAAGAAATGTACAACCAAGTGGTAAGGTAAATTTTGAACACTTGTCAGATGCAAATCAACATTGGGTTGTTTCCTCCTCTGTTAATGGTTATAAAGAACTGCTATGTACGTTTTTGTTTTTTTTATTTCAAAATGTTAAAGGAGTATGAGTGTTTTTGTTACGTGGATGACTGGCATGATTCTTAACTCAGGGTTTTGGTGTGTTCATTCCCAGAGTAGTGTTTATACACCCAGTAGGTACATCTTTATCTTTTACTCCTCCCACCCTCACTGACCTCCCACCATTCCCTCATCTTAGATTCTCCTGTCTTTTACACCCCCTTGTGCTCATGTGTATCCACCTTTACCTGCTGCTTATTAGTGACATGCATGGTATTTGGTTTTATTCCCAAGATACGTCACTTAGGATACTGATCTCTAGTTACATCCATGTTGCTGCAAATGACATTATTTCATTCATTGTTATGGGTGAGTAGTATTCACAGTAGGTATATGCTACAGTTTCTTGATCCACTGACCCATTTCTGAGCACTTTGATTCCACATTTTTGCCATTGTGAATTTAGCTACAATAAACATTCAAGCACAGGTATCTTTTTGAATAAAATGACTTTGTTTCCCTTGGGTAGACAACCAGTAATGGAATTGCTGGATCAAATGGTGGTCTACATTTGTTTCATAGAAGAACCTCCATATTCCTTTCCATGGAGATTGAACTAATTTAAGTCCCCCAATGGTGAAGAAAAAAAAAAAAATCCTTTATTTTTGCATTCACACTAGCATTTATTGTTTTTTGACTTTTTAATAATGGCCATTCTGATGGGGTCAGGTGGTCTTTTATTATATATTTTAATCTGCATTTTCCTGATGATCAATGTCATTGAGCAGTTTTTCATATGTTTGTTGGCCATTTCTCTTATCTTCATTTGAAAACATCTATTTGTGTGTTTTGCTTATTTTTGGTGTAGTTGTTTGTTTTTCTCTTGCTGACTTATTTGAGTTCTTTGTAGAATCTGCATATTAATCCTTTGTCAGAAAGTTCTCTTGAGGATTTAGTTGTGGAGTTGTAGATGGAGCAAAAGATGGTGAGGCAGTAGGAATAATTACCAGAGGAGTCTTCACTTATAAGTGCCTTTCAGAACTTATAAGGCTAGGTCTTTCTTTTGTCATTTCTTTTTTACAATAAAATGCTGACGAGCACCTCTAATTTTATGACTCAGAAGACTCAGAAGAGCTTATAATATTCAGTTCATGTTGCATATTTTTGGTTACATTGTTAATTAGAGTCCCATGGTCAGGTATCCTAAGAGGAAACAGATGGCTGTTTTTCATCTCTATAATGATTATTAGCAGAAAAAATTAAATATTTATCTAAGGCCTAGAGAGTCTGCATTTGATTTTAGAAGGTTTATCACAAATTTTACAGACTGTCAGGTACCTGCTCCACCTGTGCTATGAGTTCCCTCTCAGTGGCTTGGTGGAAATGAGAGGGTGAAGAAAAAATGAAAAAATGAGACAAAAAGAAAGTTTAAGAGGTAGCTGGACCAAGAGACTGCATGCTCTTCTTCATGAGGCTCAACACAGCAGGCAGCATTTTGCCCCAGGCTAGCTCCATTTTTATTTCACACACCAATGTTTTAATCATAAGTCTTATGAAGGAAAGGCAAACAATTAGGTTATGGTTCTTGCTGCACTTGTGTTTTTCTAACTAAACTATTTCTCTAATTAACTATGTTAATTGGATGAATTTTCCTTTTTCTTTCATTGTTCTAAGGTAGTTATGATCTTTAACACAAACAGAACATGGAACCATGAGAAACCAGCCAAGAGAAGGACATCAGAGAAGACTCAAATTAGGCCACACACACAAATCACAGGAGTGACAATTAATACTCAAGAAGCTTGTTGCTAAGACAGACAGACACTCCTGGTCATAATAAGGTGACATAAGAAAAAAGGTATTCTATCTCCTTATCTGGTCTGGAGCAAATTTTGCCATCTTTAACAAAGTTGAAACATTCTACAACCCAAATTCCACAAAAGCAGTCTTTGCTGCTTAGAGATCTTGGCCTGCAGAGCAGTAGTGCTGGGGAAGGGGTGAAATTTCAGCAAGAGGCTTCTTGAGTTTTAAAGGCTCCAGGCCTCTGGCAAAGCCAATGTATTTTGCACTGGGTTCACGGTTCTCCAAATCCACTTCCCTCCTGTTTCTGTTTTCCTTTGCCCATCCTTGCAATCATTTTCTTAATTCAATTCCTAGCCTACTTATAACTAATACTTGAATATTGGTTTTAAGCTTATTAAATCATTATTACTAGCAATGCAAACACATCAAGGTATGACTCTTCTAGGTATTCCCACATGAGCCCTCAACAGAATATTTCTATGGAATCTAATTATTTTCAGAAACATTGGATATTCTTGGTCATCAGGATCCCTTTGTAGGGCAGCTTGTACCTTAGTCTTGTTCTACAGCAGTACCTCACTAGCTCTAAATTAGTTCAGAACTAGTACTCTCATGTTTACTGAATAAAAGAGCAATCAGTATATTACATATGTTGTCTCCAATATCCAAAAAATCCCACCAAACAATATGAATCTTGCTTTGGGTGAGTGGTACAAAGCACAGTGATAATAATTCCTTGCATATTTTATGGAAATTTTCTGAAATGCACAGTAATCCTGATAAGATTTAACCTCCTAGGATACAAGGAAGTTTACCGACATAGCACATGCTAACCTTTCTGTTTGTTTATATGAATATCCGATGCTCTGTCAAAAAGATATTATGCTATGTCAACTGGACCATTTAATACAAAATGTCATTAGCATTAAGGAGCCAGATTCAGATTCCATGGGTATCAGGCAAATCAAGGTCCTCCTGCAACTATATTTGTTATAAAGCAAGGCTACTGATATATCCCTGAGATAGGATATGAAAGTATTTGGTATTGTCACATCAGGGTAAAATATTTCTAATAAACTTTCCTGATGCAAATGGAAAGAAAATTATTTATTTAAGTCAACAGCTATATTTTATGTGTGAGACATTTGTTAATTTTCTTCTTCAAAAATATTACATCTAGAACTGCAGCTTTAATTTGTCAAGCCTATGTGATTAAATTTTTGTTTATTGTGGTATTCTAAAAATACGATCTCACTTTTGTACCTAATAATTAAAAATTTTTGATCTTTGTACTTTTTGCAAGGATGGATGCTGCATATGTTTACTTTAAGATGTGGCTTGTATTTAGATGAGGGGTTGGGCATAGAGACAATTACAGATACTTTCATGGGTCCCTCCTTAACATAACTGTTCTTACTCCATTGGATACAGAGCAAATGTAGGGATTATGCCGGCTTCTAAGTTTGCCCATACCTACTAAATATTCTGAAACCTTGAAAATAAGTATGGGATTGATGCATAGGCAACACTTGAGCCAGGATGTACTTGAGCCAGGATGCCTTCTGTCATCTTGTCACCACAAGCCTCACTCTGATTTGTGGCCCATATAGTATTTTGATTTTGAAGGAAATAGGGTAAGTCTGAAAGTATTTACTAATGCCAAGTAAGTCTATTTCACTTTTTCCATTAATTGTTTTTCCAGTAAATAGCCACAGATATTTCTGTGGGGAAATTCAAAATATATGCTACTCACAACAAGGGTACAACTTGAAAAAATAGATTTATGCTTAGCAGTTAGATAAAAGGTTATTAATGTCCACTTCTATCTATGATGACTAGAAACATAAATTCAATGAAAATTTTTCCACCTCTATGTGGATATTATCATTAGCCTTCTCATTTACATCAATTCTAGTGACTTATGATCAAAATCACCATGACTGCAGTTTTCCTCAGGGGTCATAGGTCTTTGATTACTAGTCCATTTCCATGGAACATTGGAATTATACTTGTGTTCTAGATTTGTATCAATCCTACTATGGAATCCAACTGTACTTGATTTTCATGATTGCCCAGATTGGAAAATAAAGCATCCCTTTGGAAAGATACTGGAATCCCTCACCTTGCTGATGTGAATATTAATTTACTGGTAAAGAGAATGACCTTTGTGACCCTACTGCTTATGTTTAAGGTTAGAATGAGCAGTTTACATATAATACATTCTTTTAAACATTTTCTGGAACATCCTTCGTGAATGCATTCCTTTTCAACATTTAAGGTTAAGGAATTACCGGCATATCTTTTCTCCTACATGTTAGGCTGCCACTGAAAGAAAGCTTCAATTAGCCAGTCTAGCGAGCAATTAAAACCAGTCATAGGTACTTGAAAAAACATATTAAGTCGCAATTGACTCAAATATTTGTGAACAACCCAATCCCTGAACCAAAACGGTGTGACTTCTAAAACCAGTTCTGGAAAGAAAATCATCATTCTTCTGATCAGAGTCCATGGAGAAAATGGATAAAGCAAAGTCAGTGTAAATGAAGAGAGTTTACTTAATAAAGGAACTGTTTACAATAAAGAGGTAAAACAGTGGAAACATATGACATGGGAAACGGCTACCTGTTGTTGCAATTTACTGATAACTTCTTGACCTCTCTAGCTCTGTTGATAAGTAAACACTATTTCTATTTTACAGTGAAATGCTACTAAAACTGTTCAATTTGCCTTAACTTTAGTGAATTGTATATGGATGAAACACCGATTTAGAGAAATAATAAAATGGTCTATTTAGTTGTCCTTATTCACATTAAAAAAATAGTTCACCACTCTTTTTCTATTCTTCATCAAGCATAAAGATCACAATGTTAACAAAAAAAAAAAATCTGTGATCTATAGGAAAATATGCAGTATCATATAGAATCAACTAGGTATTAACTGAGGAAGATACAGAAAATGCTTTATTAAACATGTCTCATATCCCATGGCGTGCATAAATACACACATAAAAACACTTGTAATAGACTTGAAACATTAATGGAGTCTGGTAGGAATATTACTATTGATGCTGCTAGTAATTGGTTAATGCTTACCTAGCAGTTCTCTTGTGCCACAAAGTCTTCTAAGCACCTTACTTGAATAAACAGATAGATGGTTCCATGCACTCCGGTTTTGCAGTCTGTGCTTTCACTATTAATTCTAAACATCACAATACATTGCACAAAACAAATTAGGAAGAAACAATGGCAAAATAAAATGCCTTGGAAACAAGATAATTAAAAATTAATTATCTATAAAAAGGTCTTACTTTCTAAAAAGTATTGTTTGGAATGTTAAAGGGCAAACCACCCCCGATAGCTCTGACATCACAAATACTTGCATTGCTTATATCATATTCATGTAAAGCTCCACAGGAATAAGAAAGAGGCTGCCATAGAGTCATGAAAGGAAGCAATAAAATGGGAAGAAGTGTATTAGTCAAAGTAATAGCTCAGTAAGTGAGGACAAATCAAGGTTACTTGTCTCCTGGAAAGAATAAAATGAAACAACATAATTGACTCTCATAGAAGTTTTCTCACATAGTTTTCTCCATAGTTAAGAGGGCAAATTACTCATCAGGATAAGCCTTTTAAGTACAAGTTAAAGAAATATTCACTGAATTGAGCTCATATTAGAAATTTTTTCTCTAAAGAGAGTCTGAATGTTCAATGGTCATGTACTGAAGCTTGAAGAAATATTGCTGAATATATTAATGAGAAATAAAGAAAAATTTGGCTTCCTCTTCTGCAAATTTGAATTAAGTAAAGCTAATTGTGCTCACCAGTGTGGATAGAATGTCCTTTGTTATTATGTTTCATAGGTAGACATTTACATGTACAAGTTGTAAAAGTACCGCTATAATGATCCATGGTCTTTGAATTAAAATAGTGTCTGGTGAAGAAATGGTGAACAGACATCACCAATAAAACCAAATAGAGTTTTACTCAGAAACAAATAGAAAACTTGAGTACACTTTTGGAATTTGTCTCTTAGCAAAAGTTAATGTTTCAAAAATTCAACTGAGGATATACAAAAAAGAAATGTTAGTTTTCTGAAGTGAATCCTAGTTGTTGTTGATGATAAAATTGCACAGAGAGGAAGAAAAATTGGGGGTAATAGAGAAGGGTTTGAATTAAAGAGTGAAGAAAGGGTCCTACTGTGGTTACCATTCTCAATTTGCACTGGTCTGGGGTCAGCTCCTTCTTGGAAACATGACATCCCTAAATAATGAAAGGCAGGCAATTCTAGACTTGTGGCATGGTTAATCTTTGAATTCCATCTGACAAGACATTGAGTATAGAAGCTATTTCCCTTTTGAATCAAAACCTTTTGGGTTCTGCATCTCTACATTTATATCTGGAGATTATGGAATTCTTTGCTTGAACAGAAATTTGGTGTGAGTGCTAGCCTTGTCAAGAGTCACTGACACCTGGACGTCTCTATGCGCACTTTTGAGATGGAGTCCAATATAGAGTTTTATACTATGAGCATTGTAAAAAGACTACTAGGTTAAGGAGGGGTTGGAAGGTTAAAAGAATTACATTATTAGATACATATTAGGCCCTCTTTTGGATCACCTAGAAATTACTATGGGGCAATTAAATACAAAGCAAAAACTGTCACTCATGTCATCAAGTCTCCACACATCAAAAAACAAGGAGTGGTTCCAGAAGGAGAGAATGACAATGAAGTTGAGAAGTCAGAAGTATTTGGTGACAGTATTGTTTGTGATTAAAGCAAAAGTTCTGAAATCTGTCTATCTGGGTTGATAACCCCAGTCCTTTCTGTGCTAACTTGGGGGTGGAGGGAGAGACCTATCTTCTTTGGCCACAGTTTTCTCATTTCAAAGTAAGGGCAATAATACCTTAGAATTAGTTTCTCTTGTTGGTGATAAGAGTTACTTTGTTGTTGATTTTTAATATAGGAGATATTAAATATATTTTAGTGCTAAGTCAGTTTAGGGTAATTCAATAACTAAATTTTGAAGGTATAGATCAAATTACAATTCAGTACAATTTTCCTAAAAAGTTGAAAGTGTGATGCAGAAACCTTGTGAAGCAACTAACTCTACTGTTTGTCATATGGGAATAACCAAGATATAGGAGAACACTTTTTAAGAATTACCAAAAAGAAACTAATATATTATTAATATGCATTGTTCGGACAGGTCAACATGCACATAAATCAGGTTGGTGTACTCTTTAGTTTTGTCAGTCAACAAACTACACAGGAAGAACCCAGGGAGGCTGCAATATTACAAAAAAAAATTCTTTTTTCTTTTTTCTTTCTTTTTTTTTTTTGAGAGAGTCTCACTTTGTTGCTCTCAGTAGAATGCCTTGGCATCACAGCTCATAGCAACCTCCAACTCTTGGGCTTAAGCAATTCTCACACCTCAGGCTCCCAAGTAGCTTGGACTACAGGTGCCTGCCACAATGCCCAGCTATTTTTTGGACATGAGGTTTCACTCTTGCTCAGGCCAGTCTCGAATCTGTGAGCTCAGGCAATCCACCCACCTTGGCCTTCCAGAGTGCAAGGATTACAGATGTGAGCCACCGTGCCTGGCACAAAAATAAATTTTTGAATGATGACCTAGAGCAATTAAAAATAATACACATGAGCTAACTCCGAGGTGTGTTTTCCTACCAAGATTATATAAACTAGTATTTGTTGAAAAGAGAAACAATTTGATCTACTTGTTAATACACAATCTTACAAAAATAGTTAAATTTATAAATACCAATAAAACATGTTGCTATAACTTCTAAATTTATTATCGTTAATTTACTTAGTAAAATTATTTTTTATGGAAAAAATATCAAATCATGATATAATCTCTTTCATTTTGGGAATTCAAGTGCCAGATATGAAACAATTTTTCACATTAAGCACCTCCTATGGACTGATTTTTGCGCTCCTTCTCAAATTTATATATTTAAAGCCTTAACTTTCAGTGTGATTGCATTTGGGGATAGGGAGTTCCAACCAGTCAAAAGGATGAATACCTAATATAATGTGACTGGTGTTTTTATGAAAGGTGAAAAAGACACATGGAGTCTGCAAGTACAGTGGAAATACCATGTGGGGGCACAGCGAGAAGGCAGCGTTTTGCCAGCCAAGGAGAGATGTTTCAGGAGAAAACAAATCTCCTAGAATCATGATCTGGGTTTTCTAGCTTTTAGAAATGTAAGAAATAATTGTCTGTTTTTTAAGTAACTCAGACAAGGGTATTTTTTTTATACCAGCCCTACGAGGCTAATACAGTACCTTAAATATGAAGAGATTGTATTAAGTCACCAAAATCCCAGAGGTAATCACATAAGTATGTAGCATATATGTAACTTACAGGTTATATATGATAGGAGAAATATCTATATCATGCAAACGTGATAGGCACAATGATGTTTAAATTGGAAGCTATAAAGAAATAATCAATACAGAATTAAAAAAAAAATAGTCCAAGGGCACTTGGCTTTTTTAACATTCTCCTAAGTAAAGTATCTCAAGAATGCAAAGCAAGCCTCCCATGTACTGAATACTATGTTGAAACTAGTAGATCAAAGACTGCAGGTCCATAAGAGAGGAAAATACAATTCAGTTCAAGAAGGGGGAAGAGAAGAGAGGCATTGTTGAGTTTCTTCTAGTGGGTACAATGTAGGGGTGCATGGCACACTCTGGGTGAAGGACTCAACTACAATTCAGACATTACCTTACAAATGCAAACCATGAACCTAATCACCTGTACCCTCACATCAATCTGAAGTAAAAATAAATAATGAATTAATTTTAAAAGAACTTGACATCTACACAATAGCTATTACTTGAATCTGTGCTTTGTATGTAAGCACTCATACACACAAAGAAAATTTTAAGGAAATATCCTTTTGCTATGGTGCTCAAGACTTGACTTCTATTCTTGGTATTGCCTATAAATGTCAAGGTGATTATTAGACCGTGAAAAACTTCATTTAGCCTGTCAACACTTTAGCTTCCTTTTCTCTAAAAAAATGTGCAATGATGTCTTCTTAGTGTACCTATATTAGTGATGGTCAAATAAAATATCTACAAAAAAGGCCTTTTGAAAACTACAAAAAAGGCCTTTTGAAAACTACAAAGACTAATAAAAATGTTAGAGGAATTATAACATTGACAAAAAGCAAAAGCCTTCCATAAGTTTAATTGCTTTTAATCTTTCTTTTTTATGAAAAAATTACAAGAAAACTTTTACAAATTACTAGTTAAAAAATAAAGATAATCCTCTGACCTGTTTAGCATTTTTGTGTGTGATGTAGTAAACATTTGTTAGTTACTCATCAAGTTTAAAATACCTTTGATTATGTAGGAATTTGAGTTCCACTTGATTGCCTGGCTGTTAAATGAAATGTTTTCTTAAATGTAGTCCAAATTTATCTGCCATTTTTTTTATATGGTTAAAGATACTTTGAAGTATTTTTATTACGAATGGTTTTAGTGGATAACACTTTCAAAAGATGAACTATTTTATTTTAGTTTTCCCCCCAAAAGATTATTTCTTGGCCTTCACTGTTTATTGTTCTCCCTATGTCCTAAAAGCCTTCTATTGCTATGAACTTTTTCAGACAATGGATCAATTTAGAATAAGTTTATGATTTCCAAAAGCGTGACTCTATTCTAATCACTTTATTTTCTAAATAATCAAATTGTCATACTTGAAAAAATTCTACTCCAAATTGATAAGAAAAATAAACCTATTTGCCACTTGCAATCCAAGACACTAAATAATCATAACTTGTTTTAGGGAGTTGAGTATATGCAGTTGTAAAAAAAATGAATATACTGTAATTACTCACATATTATTTGACCTACCTACCAACCATTTATCTTCAATGTTTACATTAAAACATATGAGGAAAATACAGGAAAGAACAATGAAAATAGTACTTCAAAGTAGTTTTGATGTGCATTTCTCTGATGATTAAGGATGAAGAGCATTTATTGTTTTTTGTGCCTTTATTCTTGAACAATACAAGAAATTTGCCATTTCTTACATTTTCCCCCAAGAAATCACCTTCTTAATATTTTTTATTTCCATATCATGAATATGATTTTTTTACTTTTTCATTTTTTTCTAAAAATTTAATTTATATACACAGATTTCTTTTTTAGTTTCTTGAAATGAATACAAATTTCTAGTTTCTGATAGTAGCTCTTTTAATAGCTTCACTAAATACTGGAAACAATGAAGTTGTTTAAATGTTGAAGGAATACAATTGTCTGTTAACAGTTTTTAGTAAACTAGATTAGATTTTAGAGGAGGACCTATTATCAGATATAGAAAGGGTAATTGAATTTATAGCCACAAACTTTCAACAGGATACAATTTAGCAATACTGTGATTCAGAAACTGAATGTAATTAAATATTGGCGTTGGAACAAACTATTTTTATACTTGGCACTAATTGGGGGGGATCAATGATTACCTTGAAAAATATTTTAAATTTCTCTTCCGTGTTTATAATTTTTGCTTTTTTTTCATTGATTTTGATTGCATTTTTAAAAAAGAGATGTCAAAATAGCCAGGCATTGTGGGGGGTGCCTGTAGTCCCAGCTACTCGGGGGGAGGCTGAGACAAGAGAATTGCCTAAGCCCTAGAGCTGGAGATTGCTGTGAGCTGTGACTCCACAGAACTCTACCGAGGGCGACAAAGTGAGACTCTGTCTTTAAAAAAAAAAAAAAAAAGGTCAATTTTTATTCTTCTTTGAGTTTCTCAAACATACACATTTTAAAGCCTGGATTATAAATAAGTTGACAATTTGTCTGGCTTCCTTTCTTTCCACTAACTTTAAAACTTTAACTTCCTTTGCAGGCTCATTGTGCTTGAAAAGCACCTCTCTGCCTTTTCCCTTTTTTCCCCTACCTGTTTATGCTTGGCTGGGGCCATAGCTCCCTGTAAGCCCTAGTCTAGGAATTATGGTCTTTATTTTTCTCACTGAGCCACACCCATCGCCACTGACTCTAAGCAGGGCAGGGGCTCTGGTCCTCCCCTTCCTCCATAGCTTGAAGCGAAGTTAGAGCCCAGTGCCGCTCAAGGTCGGAGCTCAAGGAGCCACTGCCCACTGCTTTATGCAAAGCCTTGAGACCGGTGACTTGAGCGTTACTTGCTATTTTTGGTTTTGTTCCGCTTTGGGCTCACAGAGACGCTTACCTTATTTTGGAGCCAGCTATGTGCTTTTGGTTTGCCCTTTTCGCCGTTTGTCTATTATCGTTATGTATTTCGGGCACAGGGATTTGAAAATCATGACTTTACTGTGCCTTGTTGATGGCACGTTTTTGTGTATCTTCGGTAGAATATGCCAAGCACAATTAATTTCAGCTTTTCTTCACAAGTGAGATAACTTGTGTTTGAAAACAGTTATTGTATCATGTGACGACAGTACAGTGCACAGAGGTATTCCCAAGAGATTTTGTTGTTTGTTAGATAACTTCTCTCTGCACTAAATGTCCTCGGGTCAAATCGCTAACTGGTACTTATTTACTTATTTTACTTCCTACTTATTTTTCAAATGTGCACTCTCTTCTGCATAGCTACTGTTTATGCATAATTCAGACTATTACAAGAGATACCTATTTTGGCTCCTGTCTTCAGCTCTGCCTCCAAAACTACATCCCTGATGCTACTACAGATCTGGTCATTTTATTCCTTCCCTCACTCAGGTAGAGGGCCAGCTCTTTACTGAGGTGCAAAGCCATCTATGGCCTGATCTCCACCCATCTCTAGTCTTCCACATTGTCTTCGTTCCCCATATGCTTAATGCCCTTTATTCTGTCCGGAATTCTGGTTTGGTTTTCTTTTCCCAGCCAATCCTATTTATCTTTACGGAATAATCTCAGGCGTCCTTCATAACCCCCCCAGACTGGGCTCAGGGCCCTGTTGTCAGTCTTGTGCACTGTAGTTGAAGTAGTTATACCTGATCTAACTACTTCAAGATAAGGGTCCTGACTTACTCATCTTTAAATAAACTTTTTTATTTTGGAATAATATTATTTTTTCCAAATAATATTTGGACAAGCTGCAAAGATAGTACAGGAATTCCTATAAAATCACCACCTAATTTTAGTTTTCTTCATGTCACTTTGCATTACAGTGGTATATTTGTCAAAACTAAAGAAAACAACATTGATATGTTACTATTAACTAAACTACAAAATTTATTCAGATTTCACCAGTTTCTCCATTAATGTCTTCCTGTTTCAGAGTCCAATCCGGGACATTAACACCACATTGCATTTTATTGTTATGTCTCTTTAGTTTCCTCTATCTGTGACAATTTTTCAGCTTTCCCTTGTTTTTTTTCTCATTCAATCTTGTAACCCAGCAACTGAGATAACTATTGTTAAGTTAGAAAATAGACATTGAATTATGCTGGTTTGGATAGTTCTTCCACTTTCTTATTTTACTACTTGCTGAATTTTATTTTCCAACTGCTGCTAAAAACTTGCTGCTTTACACTGCACACACATTAACAGACGATTTGTCCCAGTTAGCTTTACTTTTTGACGTTATGTTAGCTACTTCTAGCTCAGAGGCCTTTTCCATTTCTTCTGGGTCCACAGTAATTTCTTGCATAGCTAAGATTAAGAGGTGGCAGACATATGATTAAAGATTATAGAGCAGAGAAACAAAAACATTTCATATGGCCCATTCAACATAACATTGAGTGGTAAGGTGAGATTCCAGAATTCTGTGGGGCTGTAGCAATGAATGCAGTAGATTTCATGTGCACAAGATGAGAAGATCTCAGACTCCCCTCATGATTTTGTACCATCAGCTCCTTGCTAGCCAGAGAATGGAGTAGCCATGCTAAGGAGCATCCCACCACACAGGACGGACCTCTGTCAGGAAGTACAGACTGTAACCTTGGTTAGTCACAGCAGCAGAGAAAATGTGCCCCTTTGGGTGCACATGGCACTTGGACCAGTGATTCACTACTGACTCTGTGGGAGCAGCATAAAGTGAGCAAGAGGAAGAACTTTGGAAACATCAGTGGAAATAAGTTTAGGCATAGATTGCTCACTCATGTAAAAGTAATCCCTGAGCCCTGTAAAGGATAATTTTGTCCTAATAAACATGCTTTTAGACAAAGAATCTTTAGTTTGTCTGCTTAACTTTTATTCTCTTGATGTTTTCAATGGTGCTTAAGCCTGCCCTAAAAGCAACGAGAGAAATAATTACATGACCTAACTGGATGCAGAAAGTAATTTTATAAATTTACTAACAATATCCCAATAGACTTTTCACATTATCCCCTTAATAACTCTTTGACAAAAATACAATTTAGATAAATCACAGCTTTGAAGGTACCTGCAGCTGAGAATTACAATAATGAAGATTATAGGGTTTTTCATGAACGTCATCCCCAAAGAGTTACAGCCAAATAATTTAGAACCTGTGGAGAGAAATAAAACTCTCAGGGTCACATTTATATGTAATTTTATTTGTTCTGAGGCCAGCCTGACTACAGGGAAACAAAGGCTGATGCAGGGCACAGAGCTTTTACTCAAGGTAAATGGTGGACTTTTGGACTCTACCTGTTAGCACATTGATACACACTATACTAACAATTACATAATTACATAGCACACAAATTAAAAGTAAAATCTAGAAACCTTGGGTACCAATACCAGATACATAATTCACCACAGGCTCTGAAAGGCAATTGTTCCATTCTTTAGTCCCCGTAAATGAGAGTGGCGGCACCAGATCATGCAATTCCTTGTATCTTAGTGACTAATGTAGAACCTTGCATAGAGGAAGCTGGTGATCAAAAGATACTTGTTGGTTAAACACATGATAGTGAATCTAATTAATGTGGTGATTTTTATGAAACCTTCCTATGCCTTCCCAGACTCTGTTATCTAACTCTGAGGTAGAATTTGCCAAATCTGAGGGGGGAAAAAATGGGTATTCTTCATGAAACTAAGTGAAATCTTAGGGGCCAAATGAGTTTTCATTTTGGGGGGATGGAGGAATATCCTCTCAGGTGAACTAATGGTACCAAATAAGATGGTTTGCTATTTTCTATTCCCACAAAAACAATCCTGATCCAGTCTCCTATTAGCTCTCATAGGACCACTGTAAATTGCCTCTTCATTGAGGTCCTAGCCTCATGTGTGTTCTTTACCTTTAGTCTTGACTCATTAGCCCTCTTGCAGCACAGCTTGGATCATTCCAGAGCCATATGAGGAAACTTTTTAACAGCTTTATTGAGGTGTAATTCATATACAACATGTACTGCATATATTTCAAGGGTGCAATTTGGTGACTATTGACATGTACATAACTGCAAATACTTTGCTACAGTAAGAGTGTGCAAATCCTAGAAAAAGTGCTACATACCTCACTGCAGAAGATCACTATGGCCACCTTTGACTGCTCCACTTGGGAAGCTATGCACCCATGCCAGTGCCTAGTCCACCCTTCAATTTTGGAATTCTTTTTCTGGAGGGATCATCAGAACTGTCCTCCAACAAGTTCTGACAATGAAGTTCATGAGCTCATCCTAGAGAAAATGGTATATACCTCATTGCTTGAATATCACTATGGTTACCAGATGGCCACAGAAAGGTCTTTGAAGGTGACTATAGTGATATTTAGCAATGAGGTGGTATGTAGCACTTTTTCTAGTATGAGTTCATGAACTTAATTGCTGGACTTCATATATGTAGGGAACATCACCACCATGTACAGAAGATCTCTTGTGCCCCATTATAATCCGCTCTTTTAACCCTCATCAACCCACCTCATCTTGTACCTATTCCAAGGCAATCACTGATCTGCTGAGTCTGTATTTCATAGAGTTTTATGCCAATGGAATCATACATATGAGTATGTATTTTTACTAGCTTCTTTAATCAACATAGTATTTTCAGGATTCGTCCAATAGCCTATTCCTTTTTTTATTGCTAAGTAGCATCCTATTCTATGAATATACCTCTGTTTATCATTTTACCTATTGATATAAAAGTTATTGACACTTGGTATCCCTTGAGTTTTGGCTTATATTAATAAAGCTTCTCTAGATTAGACACAAGTCTTGGTATAGACATATTCTTTCTTTCCTCTTACATATATACTAGCATTGGTATAGCTAGGTCATATGGTGTGTTTACATTGAACTATTTATAGAAACAAATAGTTTCCTGTCTGATTTCAAAAATGGTTTTGCTAATTTTTTTCTTGCAATATATTTAGGGGATACAAGTGGTTTTATGTTACATGGATGAATTGTATAGTGGTAAAAAGTGGCCTTTTAGTGTACCCAACAACCGAATAGTGTACATCGTACCCAATAGATAATTTTTCCTCCCTTTTTTCTTCACCTTCTTCCCAGCCTACCTTCTTCTGAGTCTCCAATGTCCATTATACCACTCTGTATGACCATGATACCTATCATTTACATTCCCACCAGCAGTGTAAAATTCTAATAACTATGTAGTATGTCATTGTTCTAATAACTAATTGTATGGAATATACATTTATATGCTTATTTACCATCTCTATATCTTATTTTGTGGACTATTCAAATGTTTCCTCTATTTTAATGTTTTTATTTTATTTTTATTTATTTATTTATTTTCAGTTTTTGGCTGAGGCTGGGTTTGAACCCACCACCTCTGGCATATGGGGCCAGTGCCCCTTTGAGCCATAGGTACCACCCTTTCATGTTTTTATTTTTATTATCCTTTATCTATTCAGGATACAAGTCTTCTATTAGATGTATTATTTGTAATAGCTCCTTCTGGTAGCTTGTCTTTCAATCTCCTTAACAGTGTTTTCCCAAAGGCACAATACACAAAGTTCTGGGAATATTTTTCTAACCATAGATCAAAAAACTTCTGTGTTTTTCTCAAGAAGTTTCGTGGTTTAAAGTTTCTTAAAAATAGTGGTAAAAAGCACACAACATGAAATCTACCCTATTAACACATTTTAGAAGTGTATGTACAGTATTATTAACCACATGCCCGTTGTTGTGAAGCAGATCTCCAGAACTGCTTTGTCTTGAGTGGCTGAAACTCTGTACCAATTGAACATCAATTCTCCATCCCACCTCAGGCCTTGGAAACCCCAATTCTACTTCTATGAGTTTGATCACATTTGACACTTCAATAAGTGGAATCATATAGTATTATTTATCTTCTGTAACTGGCTTATTTCACTTAGTATTCTATCTTCAAGTGTATCCATGTTGTCCCATTTGACAGGTTTTCCTTGTTTTTAAAGGCTGAACAGTATTTCACTGTATTTATAATAACATGCCACATCTCCTTTATTTTTTGGAGGGCATTTGTGTTATTTCCACTTCTTGGTTACATTTCTGCTGACATGTAAGGGTTCTAGTTTCTCCCCAAACCAACACTTGCTTTATTCATTTATTAATTAATTAATTTATTTGATAATGGCCAGCCTAAAAAAGTTTGAGGTGATATCTCATCATAGTTTTTATTGCATTTTCCTGTTGATTAGAGGTGAGAATCTTTTTATATGCCTTAAAGGTCATTTTGTTGTCTTCTTTCGGGAAATGCCTATTCAAATTACTTTGTCTATTTTTTGATCAGGTTATTTGTTTTTTTTTTGCTATCAAGTTGTAGAAGTTCCTAATATGTTTGGATATTAACTGATAGAATCAAATTACCAACCCATCTAGGAAGGATCCCTTTCCTGGGAAGCATGTCCCACCTAGGAAATAATGAACAGAACAATCCAGGCCTCCCTAACGTTGTCCCACCTACCTGTCCAGATAAACTTATGGACAGACCAATCCTGGCTGCCCTAATCTTTAAATCCCTGTCTGCCATAGCCCAGGTGTTTATTTCTCCCTAGTCAGTAATTTCACCTCAGCTGTACTCTGGGTGGAATGAAAGTCACTTTGATTGCACGAATTGGATCTCCGACTTCCTTTCATCTCACGCCTTGGAATGATTTTTATCTTTGGGTCCTGAACCTTTCATTAACCACTTGCTAGATATATGATTTGCAAACATTTTCTCCCATTTCATTGTTTATCTTCTTTTACTCTGTTGTTTCCTTTGATATGCTGAAGCTTTTCAATTTAATGTTGTTCCCCTGGGCTATATTTGCCTTTTTGGTCTATGTTTTTTATTTAATATTTAAGAAATCATTGCCAAGATCAATATTATCAAGCTGCTTCTTATGGTTTATTCTAGGAGTTTTGTGGTTTTAGCCTTAAATCCACTTTGAGTTGATTTTTGTGTTTGGTGTACTATAATTGTACAATTTAGTCCTTTTGCATATGGATATCTAATGTTCTCAGCATCATTTATTAAAGAGATTATCTTTTCTCCATTGTATACTATTGGCACCCTTGGGAAAAATTAGTAGACCCTACATGCATAGATTTATTTTGGAATTCTATTCTGTTCTATTGGTCTATGTGTCTGTCTTTATGCCTATCTCATACTATTTTGATTAACATAGTTTTGTAATGTTTTTGAAGTCAGAGAGTATGAGGCCACCATCTTTATTCTTACTCAAAATTGTTATGTCTACTTGGAGTCCTTTGTAGTTGCATCTGAATTGAAATTTTGTTTTTCTATTTCTGAAAAGAAATGCCATTAGGATTTTGATAGGGATTGCATTGAATGTGTACATCACTTGGGATAGTATGGGCATTTAAACACTATTAAACCTTCTAATCCATGAACATTATTATTATTAGTTGAGGCACAAAGTCTCACTCTGTTGCCTGGGCTGTAACATAGCCTCAGCCTAGTTCACAGCAAACTCAAACTGATGGGCTCAAGCAATCCTCCTCCCTCAACCTCCCAAATAACTGGGACTACAGGTGCCTGCTACCAAGCTCTGCTGATTTTTCTGTTTTAGGACAGGTGGGGCTTTTGCTTTATTCAGGCTGGTCTTAAATTTCTGACCTTAAGCAATCCTCCTGCCTCCTCCTTCCAGAGCACTACCATTAACAAACATGAACCACTATAACTGGTAAAATCTATTAACATTAACTATCTTTCCATTTATTTGTGTATACTTTAACTTTTTCACCAGTGATTTCTGATTTTCAGTGTATAAGCCTTTTATGTTCTTATTTAAGTTTATTCCTAAGTGTTTTATTCTTCTTGATGCTGTTGTAAATGGCTTTTTCTTTCACATTGTTTGCCATTAGTGTATAGAGAAACACAATGAATTTTTGTATGTTGATTTTATATTCTTCAATCTTACTATATCATTTCCTAGTTTCAAGAGTTTCTTAGAGGAGTCTAGAATTTCCTGCACACAAGAGGATGCCATCTGTTAACAGAGATACTTTTACTTATTCCTTTCCATTTTGATGCCTTTTATTTCTTTTTCTTGCCTAATTGTGTGCTAGAGACTCCAATGTGTTGAATATAAATGGTGAGGTTGGGCATCCTTGCATTCATTCTGATATTAATTGAAAAGTAGTAAGGTTTTCACCATTGAGTATGATGTGATCTGTAGCTTTATCATAGATGGCCTTTATTATATAGAAATAACATTCTTCTATTCCTAGTTGGCTGAATGATATATCATGAAAGGGTGTTACAGTCTGTCAAGCGCTTTTTCTGCATCTATTGAAATTCACACATGGTGTATTACTTGGTTAGTTTTCATAAGCTGAACTACCCTTCCATCCCTAGGATAAATCTAACTTGTTTGTGGTGTATGATCCTTTCAATGTGTCATGAAATTTGTTTTGCTAGTATGCTGCAGAAGATTTTTGCATATATATTAATCAGGGTATTAGCATGTAATTTTTTTTCTTGTACTGTTTTTGCCTAACTTTGGTATCAGGGCAATGCTGTCTTCATAAAATGGGCTTGAAAGTACTGGGTCTTCTTTAATTTTTTGGAAAATCTTAAGAATGATTAGCATTAATTCTTCTTTAAATGGTTGGTATAATTTTCCAGTGAAACCATTTGGTCTTAAAATTTTTGTTGTTGGAAGGCTTTTGATTACTGATGCAATCTCTTTACTTATTATTGGTCTGTTTATATGTTTTATTTCTTCATGATTCTACCTTGTAAGGTTGAATGTTTCTATGAACTTATCAATTTTTTTTTCTAGGTTATCTTATTTGTTGATACGTAATTGTTCAAAGTAGTATCTTATAATCCGCTTCATTTCTGTGACAATAGTTGAAATGTCATCTCTTTCATTTTGGATTTTGTTAATTTGTCTTTTATTCTTAGTTAATATAGCTGTGGATTTTTTGGTTTTATTGTTCTTTTTAAAGAAATAGCTCTTAGTTTTATTGTTTCTCCCCCCCCCACCCCCATAGCTTTTCTATTTCCTGTATTATTTATTTCTACTCTAATCTTTATTATTTCTCCACTTCTGCTAACTTTGGGCTGAGTTTGTTCTTCTTTTTCTAGATCCTTAAAGCATGAAGTTAGGTTTTTATTTGAAACCTTTTTAAAACATATGTATTAACTGCAATAAGCATCTTTCTTAGTACTCTGTTGCATCTCATACATTTTGGTATGCTGTGTTTCAATTTTCATTTTTCTCAAAATATTTATTAATTCCTCTTTGCTTCTTCTCTGACCATTGGTTAAAGAGGTTTATTTTCATATATGAGTTTTAATTTTCACATATTTGTGAATTTTCCAGTTTTCCTTCTGTGATTAACTTCTAGTTTCATTCCATTATATTTGCAAAAGATACTTCGTGTCTTTTCAATGTTCTTAAATTTGTTAGAACTTGTTTGTAACCTAACGTGATCTGGAGAATACTTTGTGTGTATTTGAGAAGAATGAATATTCTACTTCCATTGGATTGAATGTTCTATTTACATCTATTAGTACAATTTGGCTTATAATGTTCAAGTCCTTTGCTCATTGATCTTCTATCTAAATGTTCCATCCATTCTTGAAAGTGTGGTTTTGAAAACTCCCACTGTTGTAGTATTACTCTCTATTTCTACCTTTGGTCTGACAACTTGATTATAATATGTCTCAGTGTGGACTTTTGGGGGGTCTCCAAAAGTCACTTTAGATTTAAGGATAAATATGATAGGATGTAAGATAGTATCTTATGCTACTGGTGGCCAAAAGAGAGCAGGGTGGCCATACTTACACCAGACAATATAGACTGTTAGTCAAAAAGTGTCATAAGTAGCAAAGAAGTATATTTTATAATAAATAAAAGGGTAAACTGATCAGGAAGACATAACAATTATAAGAAAGAAATCAAGGGATGCCCCTACCAAAAGAAAAAAAAAATCAATGAAACATAAAAAAAGAAAGAGAGGAAAAATAGGGACCAAAAAAGCATTACAAGACAGATAAGGAACAATTACCAAAATGGAAATAGGAAGTAATCAGTACTTCCCTATCAGTAATTATTTTAAATTAAATGAATTAAACTCCATAAAAACACAGATTGACTGAATGGATGAAAGAAATAAAAAAGAAAAATTGAAAGAAAACAAGATCTAACTAGATGCTATCTACATCTTAACATTTAATTTTATCTTGTTTCTTTTTTAAAATCCATTTGTTACTTGTTTTTTGTCTTGAAGTTTTGTTTTGTTGCTTTCTTCCTTCTCTTTCTGTCTTTCTTCATGTTCCATTGATTTTTTTTGTGTGTGTGGTAAATGCTTTAATTCCTTTTTAATTTTCTATTTCTATATCTACCATAAGTATTTTCTTCATGATTACATGGAATTTACACATATGATAGTTGTGTAATAATGATACATTATTATGTATCAATTCCTTTTTAATGTTCTATTTCTATATCTACTATAAGTATTTTCTTCATGTTTACATGGAATTTACACATATGATAGTTGTGTAATAATGATACATTATATGTATCAAAAACATATGATGTAATAATCTAAAGTTGATAAAACTGAACTTTAATTGAACTCTTTTACTCCCCCACCACATTTGATGTTATTGATGTTACAAATCACATACATGTATATTTTGTGTCTATTAATATATCGTTACAGTTATTTTTATACTGGTCTTTTAATTTATATGCCAGGATTAAAATCGATTTATGTACTGCTCCTCAGTGTTATGGTATTCTGTATCTTTTTTTTCAGAGACAGTGTCTCATTCTGTTAACTAGGCAGGAGTGCAAAGGTACAATCAGAGCTCACTGCAAACTTCATCTCCTGGGCTCATGAGATCTCATTTCAGCCTACCAAGAAGCTATGACTATAAACATGGGCCCTCATACCCAGCTAAATTTTCTTTCTTTCTTTCTTTTTTTTTTTTTTTCTTTTAAGAGGCAGGATCTTGCTATTTTGCCCAGACTAGTCTCAAAGTCCTGGCCTCCAGTGATCTTCCAGTCTCAGACTGCTAATGTACTGTGATTATAGGCATGATCCACTACACTCGGCCCATATTTGTTTATATATATGTATAAACATATATATATGTGATCTGTCTTCAAGTTCTCTGATTCTTTTGCTTGATCAAATCAACTTTTGACTTCCTTCAGTAAAGTTTTCAATATAGATATTATAATATGTAGCTCAACAAATTTCTTTTTAGATCTTTAAAAAAAATTTCTGTCTTTTTTTCTTAGTCAATATAGCCAAGGATTTGTCAGTTTTGGTGATTTTGTTTTTTTAAAATAGCTCTTAGTTTTGATTCCCCTCATGGCTTTTCTATTCCCGATATTGTTTATTTCTGCTCTAATTTTTGTTATTTCTCTCATTTTGATAAATTTGGGCATAGTTCATCTTTATCTAGTTCCTTAAAGTGCAGAGTTAGTTATATCCTGTCTCACATTCCTGACATTCATAATTACAGCATCTCTAATTTTTTTCTTAATCAGAGTGGCCAGATAATTATCAATTAAATAATCTTTTAGAAGCACCAGATTTTGGGTTCATTGATTTATTTATTGTTTTTCACTGTACTCTTCTACTGATTTTTTACTTTAATCTTAATTATTACCTTTCTTTTCATCACCTTGGGTTTTATTCTCTCTTCTTTTCCTGATTTTCTTTTCCAAAGCAAATATTTAGTGCTATACATGTCTTTATCTGCATCTAATAACTTGAAATTTTTTGCATTCTACACTTTTTGTGTGTCATGTTTTAATTTTTATTTAGCTAAAAATTCTTAAAAATTTCACTTTAATTTTTTTGACCCATGAATTATTTAGAAATGTGTTATTTAGTTTCATGATATTTGGTGTTTCAGGTGACTTATTTTTCTGTTACTGACTCCTGACTTAATTTCTTCATAGTCCAAAACAAATTTTTACGATTTCAATCTTTTAAAATTTGGGGGAGTTGTTTTATGGCCCAGAAAACTGCTTTATTTCTGTAAATGTTCTATGTGCATATGAAATGAATGTCTATTCTGTTGTGTGGGATGGAGTATTTTATAAATGTTAATTAATTCAAGTTACCTGCTAGTGATGCTACTATGTTTTGTATCTTTATTGGTTTATTCTGACAATAATTGTGGATTAGTCTATACATTCTATGAATTTTTACTTCATGAATTTTAATGCTCTGCTTTTCTTTAGCATTGCTATGTTTTCTTAGCAAGTTGAGGTCCCTGTAATTAGGAAACAATCATCTTTATCACTGGTAAAACCTTTTTCTCTGAAGTCTATCTCATTTGATATTCATGTAGCTACTCTAGCTTTCCATTGATTTGTGTTAGCATAACATCTTTTTCTATCTTTTTGCTCTTAACTTGTATCAGTCTTTAAAGACAGAGTGGGTTTCTTATATGTAGTATACAGCTAGGTCTTACTGTTTTTATCCAACTTGACAATGTCTGAATTTTAATTGAACTGTTTAGACTACACTTGATGAGATACTTACACAGTTGAGTTTAATTTTGACAATTTTGTATTTGTTTTCTATTTTTCTTTTTCTTTTTCATCCCTTCTTTTGAAATAATTACATTTTTAATGATTTCATTAATTCTTTTTGACTTATTGCTATAACTTATTGTTTTGTTATTTTAGTGATTGCTTTACAGTTTATAATATGATATACATCTTAAATAATCATACTCTATCTTTTCAGATGGTATAAGAACTTTAAAATAGTACAGTTTGGTTTTTCCCTTCTTGGGTTTTGTGGTATTGTTGCTATATATTTTACTTCTACATACATTATGAACTCCACAATGCATTGTCATTACTTTTGTTTTAAACAATTATTTCTTGACATACTTAAATAGTAAGAAAGAATATATTTTATAGTTAACTTGAAGTTACTTTTTTTTAGTGTTGCTCCTTATTTTCTATGAATCCAGATTTCTAGCTGGTAACATTTTATTTCCACCAGTTAAGTTCCTTTAGCACTTCTTGTCATGGTGGCTGTTTAAATAAACTTTTTTAGCTTTTGTATTTTGTAAAAAATATTCATATTCAAAAAATTAAAGGTATTATTCCTTTGTTCTTTTGCTTATCTTATTTTGAACAATAAGTCTATTTTTATCCTTAATTTAGTCCTCTGTTTGTAATGTGTCATATTCCTCCCAGACTCCTCCTATCCCCTGACCCGTTCCAGCTACTTTCAATTTTTCTTTATCACTGTCTTCAGTAATTTATTAATGCCATGCCTTTGCACTGTTTTTATTATTATATTTTTTGTCTTTAGCATTCATTGAGCTTCTTGACACTCTGAGTTTTTATATTTTTCAATACATTTGGAAAATTATCAGGTATTATTTAATCATAAATGTTTTAAATTTCTCTACTCTTCTTCATGTATTACAAACATATGGATATTAAGCTGCTGAAGTTGTCTGGCAACTCAATGATATCTGTTATTATATTTTTAGTGTTTTCTATCTGTCTTCTATTTTGGATTTTTTTAATGTTATATTTTTAAGTTCATTAATCTTTTCTTCTTCAATATATTCTTTTAATCTTATCCATTATATATTTCATATCAAGCATTTTAATTTTTAACTCTAGATATTTGATTTTGTTTTTTAAAATGATTTAAATGTCATTTTAAAAAGTGTTAACTATACTTGCTTAATATTCTCAGTATTTTCTTGAATATATGGAATGCTTCAGTATTCCTATTCATTCTCACATCTGTAGAATTCCGGGCTACAGACACAAAGGTCATATTTTCCCACTTCTTTGCATACCTTATATTTTTGATTGGATCTCAGACATTGCTTATTTTACCTTGTAGGTAAAATACAGAGTGATGAATATTTTGTATTCCTATTAACATTCTTGAGATTTTTCTTGGGATTCAGTTAGTTTACCTGGAGTTTGATCATTTGGGGTCTGAATTTTAAGTAACTTTTATGGGGTCACTACATTATTTAGTACTAATTTTGCTCTAGTTCTGAGTTTAATTCCTTCTACTGTTTTCTCTAATGTTCTGGGAATTATTGACATTTCCACTCTGGCTAGTATAAGCAGGAACTCTTCCTGACCCTTCTTGAGATGACTATTTTTGTATCTAATCCTCTCAAGTGACTTTTTTCTAGTCCTAAACAATTTTTCTTTTCTTTTTTTTTTATTATTAAATCATAGCTGTGTACATTAATGAGATCATATAATTGTGTTTATCACTAGTTAGCTGAAGAATAAGGTCTTCCTGCAAATCTCTGAAGCACACATGCGCTCTTTCTCTCCCTTCTTTCTGTGATTCTCTTTTCTCCAGTACTCAATTCTGAGAATTTCAGCCACCTTGGCCTCCCTGGAATTGCAGCTATCTCTGCAACTCAGAGAGACTGTCAGACTCTGCTAGAGTTTTTGCCTTGCACTGTTGCTTAGAATCTCTCTCTAGAGAGTAAAGTGACAGCCTTTATTAATCTTACTTGTTTTCTATCTCTTTGCAGCTACTCCTTTATGTTGCCTGATATACCAAATCTGTAAAACTGCAGTGTCATATGTTTTGTCCATTTATTTGAGGTGAGAGGTTAAATCTAAACCTTGTTACTTTATCTTATACATAAGCAGAAATCTGCACAAGAGCTTTTAATAACCACTTTTCTCTTATAACTTCTTATATACATTTTTATAAGAAAACTTTCATACAAAAGCCCAAATACAACTGCTTTAATTGGAGTGGCCATTGGGTTCCATATGCTCTATCCCTTGACACAAAACCTTGTGATAAACCCTGAGGATTTTTTGTGTGATTTTTTTAGCTCATTATTAGGTCTGATTCAATAATCTGGCATGATAAAGCTAAATTCTCCATGATGTAGGTCTAGCATAGTTTCTAAATTTATTATTCATTATTTTCCTTTCTAAGTCTTGCATTTCTGCTAATAAAACTACTCTATGTTCATCATATTTTTAGGTTTTCCCCTTTCCTGTTTCTATATCTTTTTCATGTCATTCCTTGCACTAGAAATATACTTTTCTATTATTTTCCCATAGCAAATTTTGCAAGGCCAAATGCCAAGAACTCTTCCTAACCAAATCTGTCCTAAAAATACTTGTTAAAAATAATTTTTGGTGTTTGAATTTCATGGTATCAATATATACATATTTTCTTATTGTACTTTATACTTTATATGGTATCTTATACCCCCTCTGAGTGAAATGATAAATCATCAGTATTTGTGTCTAACCTCTGTAATATTTGTCATATAGATAGTAAATACTAAATATAGTTGTTGAGTGAATAAATAAAAGTAGTTACATAATTTTCTGTACTTTTTTCTACACAATTTTATCTAACATTTACATAACAGTCATTGGGAAACAGTATTTTAAATATTTTATCTGTTTTTATTTTAACAGTTCTGTGAAAGAAACTATTATTATACTGATTTTGTAAATGAGAAAGTAACTTCACCACATTTTTCTATCTTCAAGAAGTCTTGCTGTGATTGGAAACAAAGCAATATGATTCCAGAGACTATGCTATTAATTATTGTACCAAGTATCTGTTAGATAACAAATTTAGTACTTCATTGCTCCTAGGATTAATCATTGGTTATTTTATATATGCTTATCTTTTTTTTTCTAAATATAGAATTTAAGTTCCTTGTGGACAAAATCATACCATATACTTTTAGATCCCTTTCAATCCATTCGGGATTGGAGCATAATTAATTGAACATAGAGACATTCGATTTAAAAAGCTTTTGATTGGGCAGTCCTGGTGGATAACACCTATAATCCTAGCACTGTAGAAGGCCAAAGCAGGTGGATTGCTTGAGCTTAGTAGGTCGAGACTAGCCTGAGCAAGAATGAGACCTCATCTCTTAAGAAAAAAAAAAAAAAATTAGCCAGGAGTGGTGGTGGGCACTTGTAATTCTAGCTACTTGGGAGGCTGAGACATGAAAATTTCTCAAGACCAAGAATTTGGGGTTGCTGTGAGCTATGATGCCACAGCACTCTACCTAGGGTGACAGAGTGAGACTCTGCCTCAACAATAAATAAATTAATTAAATAAAAACTTTTGACTAATTTTTAAATCTTCCCTCAATCATATATTGGAATTTCTTGCCCATTTATAAAAGCCATGAAGTGACTTGTAATAAAATACACAAATACAACTGCCATTTCCAACATAACTATAAAAGCAATGTATAGAAATAGTGTTGAAATGGCCCAGACTTCATTTCTTCTTGTTAAGAGCACCCTATTTAATTTCCTAGAAATATCTCTTGTGCATTCTATCCACACTGGAGAGATTAAATCAGGTTCTAGTAGCCCTGGATCAGTTGTGAGACCCAAGCTACAGCAGCTCCATTTCACTCTAACCAGATTGTCCTTGCTTCTGGATTACTGGTATGGTTAGTGTTTTCAAAATCATGGAGCTACCCTTGTGTTCCTGCCTCTTACTGAGCTTTATCATCTGTGTCCCATAAATTTCTGATAATTTTTGTTTTTGCTTAAGTTAGTCAAAGTTGACCTCTAGCAAACAATCATAACTGAACCACAAGGATACAAGGACAGAAATTAGAGGGGGTATTAGGGACATTGTCTTATTATTATTTTTTATTATTAAATCATAGCTGTGTACATTAATGTGATCATGGGGCACCATACACTAGTTTCATAGACCGTTTGACACATTTTCATCACACTGGTTAACATAACCTTCCTGGCATTTTCTTAGTTATTGTGCTAAGACATCTACATTCCA
>CAUYPK010111096.1:0-12122 GCA_963574355.1 Loris lydekkerianus | reverse complement strand
GTTCAGGAGTTCAAGAACAGCCTGAGCAAGAGCAAGACCTCATGTCTGCTAAAAACAGCCAGACTAATTTATGGCTTTCACATGAAAGCTATAACCCAGTTACAACCTAAGAATAGGGGGAAGGGGGAAAGGGAGGGGAGGGAGGGGGAAGTGGGCAGAGGGAGGGGGGTTGATGGGATTACACCTGCGGTGCATCTTACACGGGTATATGTGAAATTTAGTAAATGTGGAATGTAAATGTCTTAGCACAATAACTAAGACAATGCCAGGAAGGCTATGTTAACCAGTGTGATGAAAATGTGTCAAACGGTCTATGAAACTAGTGTATGGTGCCCCATGATCACATTAATGTACACAGCTATGATTTAATAAAAATAAATAAATAAATAAAAATAAATAAAAACAACCAGATGTTATGGTGGGCGCCTATAGTTCCAGCTACTCAGGAGGCTGAGATAAGAGTATTGCTTGAACCCAAGAGTTTGAGGTTGCTGTGAGCTATGATGCCATAGCACTCTACCCAGGGTGACAGACTGAAACTCTGTCTCAAAAAAAAAAAGTCAGAAATATAACATCCACACCCTAATTGGGATTTTGTTATAGGATGCTTCTTTATTCCTTATTTTTCTAGTAACTACTTAAATGAAAACAAATGAAATTAAGTGTAATTCTTTATTTAATCCTATATATTCCACTCATCTACCTGGGCTCTATGAAAGCACCCTGGGTAGAATGCTATGGCAACATCATAGCTCACGGCAACAGATCCTCTTGCCTCAGCTTCCCAAGGAGCTGGGACTACAGGCACCTACCACGACGCCCAGGGCCCAGTTGTTTTTGTTGTTGTTGTTGTTGTTGTTTTTTGAGACAGAGCATCAAGCTGTTGCTCTAGGTAGAGTGCCATGGCATCACAGCCCACAGCAACCTCCAACTCTTGGGCTCAAGCAATTCTCCTGCCTCCGCCTCCCAAGTAGCTGGGACTACAGGCACCCACTACAACGCCCAGCCATTTTTTGGTTGCAGTCATCATTGTTGTTTGGTGGGCCCAGGCTGGATTCGAACCCTCCAGCTCAAGTGTATGTGGCTGGCGCCTTAGTCGCTTGAGCCACAGGCACCGAGAAGGGCCCAGGTATTTTTAGAGATGGGGTCTAGCTCTAGCTCAGGCTGGTGTCAAACTCCTGAACTTAAGAAACCCTCTTGCCTTGGCCTCCCGAACTGCTGGGATTACAGGCGTGAGCCACCGTGACTGCCCATGTTACTTTTGTCATAAATATTAGAACATAAAACATCCCACCTGACAAGGACTCTTACCGATCAGCCACAGTTTCGGGTGTGGGCCCTCGTACCACCCCACCCTCAGACCTAGAATGTATTTGATCAATGTTCTGACATGATATCAGTACCTTGAAACTCGTATGATCTGTTGGAGATTGGAATTTGGCTCTACCCTAGTAAAATTTTAAAAGATGACTTTAAGACACCCTCAGCTGGCTGGGCGAGGTGGTTCACACCTGTAATCCTAGCACTCTGGAAGGCTGAGGCAGGTGGCTTGCCTGAGCTCACAGATTGGAGACCAGTCTGAGCCAGAGTAAGACCCGCTAAAAATAGCCAGGCATTGTGGCAGGTGCCTGTATTCCCAGCTACTTGGGAGGCTGAGGCAAGAGAATTGCTTAAGCCCAAGAGTTTGAGGTAGCTGTGAGCTATGACGCCACAGAACTCTATGAACGGTGACAAAGTAAGACTCTCTAAATAAATAAATAAATAAATAAATAAATAAATAAATAAATAAAAATAAAATGCAAAAAACTGAGCCCAAGATTTGGACGTTGCTGTGAGCTATGATGTCGCCATGACACTCTACCCAGGGTGACAGCTTGAGACTCTGTCTCAAAAATAAAAAGAAAAGAAAAGAAAAGAAAAAAGAGAAACTTTCAGCTGCTTGGCTAAATGGAGCAGAAAGTAATGTCTTCTCAGAAGATTTGTCTTTATATCACTTGGGTTTCAAAGTAAGACTTTGTTTCAGAAACAGCAGTTTGATTTTTCTATGTGGAAAATCACAAATATCGGCTAGGCAAGGTGGTTTCACACCTATAATCCTAGCACTCTGGAAGGCCGAGGAGAGTAGGTTGCCTGAGCTCACACATTTGAGATTGGTCTGAGCCAGAGTGAGACCCATGTCTGTAAAAATAGCCAGAAATTGTGGCAGGTGCCTGTAGTCCCAGCTACTCGGGAGGCTGAGGCAAGAGAATCGCTTAAGCCCAGGAGTTTGAGGTTGCTGTCAGTTATGATGCCATGTCACTTTACTGAGGGCAACAAAATGAGACTGTCTCAAAAAAATAAATAAATAAATAAAAAGAAAGAAAGAAAAAGAAAATCGCAAATATCCTACAAACACAACAATAAGATGAAAATAATTAGTAGACATGTGGGCGTTGTACAGGCTTTCAAATGTGTCCCATGATGAGAAATGAAATAAGTAATGTTAGGCAGGGATTCCTATACTGGGGCCTCAGCCATTTGCTCACATTAGTATTTCCAGGACACTTCACAATTATTCTTTTTTGGAGGAGGGACAAAAGTCCCCTCAGTAGAGTGCTGTGGCATCATAGCTCACGGAACCCCCAAAGTCTTGGGCTCAAGCAATTCTCTTGCCTCAGCCTCCCGAGTAGCTGGAACTACAGGCACCCACTACAGTGCATGAGTATTTTTTTTTTTTTTTTAGAGACAAGTTCTCGCTCTTGCTCAGGCTGGTCTCGAACCTGTGAGCTCAGGCAATCCACCCACTTCCGCCTCCCAGAGTGCTGGGATTACAGGCATGAGCCATCGCTACTGGCCCACAAGGATTCTTTTGATAGGATTATTCCAAATGGTAATGAATATTAGATGAATGAGAATGTCACAGGAATCTTGTATGCATTTTCTGCAAGAGAAGGTATGATGATACCCACTGCAAAAATAGCAGCTTTCCTCTCTTCTTTATTCACTCCCTTTGCAATGCATTCTTTCTGCTGTTCCCATCATAGAATATGTTTCCTCTCAGGCCAGTAGAAAGCTAGGAGTATGACAGTGTGCAAATTTTGGACCTACGGACAAAAGTTCTTGCACTGCCATCTCCACGAGAACAAGCCCAGGTTATTCTGAAGGAGCATAATGAACATTATGGAGAAAAGAACTGAAGTACCTCAGTTCACAGCCATCTCACCCCTAAAACTGGAGGTTCTAAAACTATTTGGAAAAGGAGCAGCTGAACACACAAGCCCGAAGAAATCGGCTGAGACTAGAAGACTGGTCTAGCTTTGGTCAGCCTTAATGGCTCCAACATGAGCTAATAAGTTTTGGGGTAGCCAGTTTCTGACAGGATGCCAGGATTAAATGACAGGTTGATTACAAGTTTCCTGAGAAACAGAAGGCACCCAATAGGTGCTGATTTCTCTTTATTTAAGAGAAATGTTTTATTTCTCTGTTGTATATATTTTTTATTTCCTTGCTTATTTTTTATTTTTATTTCTTTGTTTTTGGTTCTTTTGTTTGTTTGTTTTGAGACTGTCCCACCCTATGCCCTGAGCAGAATGCAAGGGCATCTTAGCTCACTGCAACCTCAGATGTGGGCTGTGGGTGTCCTGCTGCCTCAGCCTCCAGAAGCCACTGGAATTACAGGCACTTGCCACGATGCCCAGCTGGATTTTTCCATGTTTTTAGGAGTTGAGGGTCTCACTCTTGCTCAGGCAAGTCTGGAACTCCTAAACTCAAGCAATTCTACCTCCTCAGCCTCCCATAGTGCTGGGATTACAGGCATGAGCCACCGTGCCCTGCTATGTTGTGTGTGTGTGTGTGTGTATATATATATATGTATATATATAACAGTATCAAGAAGAACTTTTATTTATGTATTTATTTATTTGTTTGTTTTTTAAAAGAACTTTTAGGTGGTGCCTGTGGCTCAAAGGAGTAGGGCTCCAGCCCCATATGCCAGAGGTGCTGGGTTCAAACCCAGCCCCGGCCAAAAACTGCAAAAAAAAAAGAGAAGAACTTTTATTAAGACCACAATTAGTAAAAGGTTATAGTCTTTAAAAAATATCCCAGCGTCCACCACAAGGAACAAATGCTAGGAAATAAACATCAAAGCATAACAGTAAATAGTGTACTAATGTGTTTGTTAAATAACTTTTCATTTGTTTCATTAAATCCAGCCTTACTTCAATTTAGACCTTTGTGTTATGAGTGGTCCATAAAACGGAAGTAGCTATGTTTCTGTATATTGTTCATATCACCTTCTAGGCATATTACATAATACTTAGATTAGATACCCTGGGTTTATTTCCTGAGTGGTAATCAGCTGATAGTGTCACTTTTACAAGAAAAACAGACATGGAAACTTTGTCCTTCTAACTACAATGACAGCTGCAACCAAAAAATAGCTAGGCGTTGGACCGTGCCTGTAGTCCCAGCTACTTGGGAGGCAGAGACAGGAGACTCGCTTGAGCCCAGGAGTTGGAGGTTGCTGTGAACTGTGATGCCACAGCACTCTACCCAGGGCGACAGCTTGAGGCTCTGTCTCAAAAAAATTCAGGTGGCATCTGTGGCTCAAAGGAGTAGGGTGATGGCCTCATATGCTGGAGGTGGCTGGTTCAAACCCAGCCCAGGCCAAAAACTGCAAAAAAAAAAAAAAAAAAAAAGATTAAAAATTCAGTTTCTTTCAGTCCTAAATATGTATTTAAAATTTCCTAGTAAACGAATAACACTTCTAAATGAAGAATTTCCTGTAGTTCCAAGAAAGATAATGTTGAATAGCCCTTATAATGAATTTTATATTTGTTCTCTTTTTTTCTTGGTAAATATGGTTGCAAAAATGAAGTTATATATTCTTCGTTGTAAAAATTCTCCCCTTAACACATATTGGTCAAGATAATTTGGCGCTTTACCAGGAAGGTACCTGAGAAGGCACACATGCCTCCTCTGACCTCCCACCCTGTGTTTTACTTTGAGATTTTAATGTTAAAATATAAACTTTTGTAAGGTCTTAAAATAATCTTTTCATCAAATAAAATACGTTTATGCTATAAAAACATTTGTTCTTAGTCAAAGGCTATGTTCTTCCATCCTCATCTGTCACCAGTTGTCAGTATCTTCCTTTAAAGATCCGTATTTTCCTCATAAGGACACCTACACGCAGCTCGTTGACTGTCTACAGCCTAAATGTATGACACTGTCAAACAAGAGCTCCACGGGTGTTTCTTTTCTTTCTTTTTTTTTTTTTTTTCTTTCTTGAGACAGAGTCTCAAGCTGTCGCCTTCAGTGGAGTTCAGTGGCCTCACAGCTCACAGCAACCTCAAACTCTTGGGCTTTAGCGATTCTCTTGCCTCAGCCTCCCAAGTAGCTGGGACTACAGGCGCCCACCACAACACCAGGCTATTTTTCCTTTTGTTGTTGTAGTTGCCATTGTTGTTTAGCTGTCCTGGGCTGGGTTTGAACCTGCCACCCTCAGTGTATGTGGCTGGCGCCCTCACCACTGTGCTACAGGTGCCGAGCCATTCTCCACAGTTGTTTCACAGGAGGGATACAGCAGAGTGGCCTGAACATGCTGAGCTAGTCCTAGTGTTTTCTGCACATGTCGGCAGATCTTGGAGAGGCTATACTGGAACTCCTCCTCACATTCTTGCTTTTGCACTTGTCATGTTGGTTGCAGCAGTTTGTCAGCGAAGGGATACAAATGTTAGATGAACACCAAACAGTGGACAGCCACATCCATTCCGCGAGGAGGGTTTGTAACCATAGATCCGTCCCTGCACTTCTTTTATTTATTTATTTATTATTATTATTTGTAGAGACAGAGTCTCACTTTACTGCCCTCGGTAGAGTGCCATCACAGGACTCACAGCAACCTCCAGCTCTTGGGCTTCCGCCATTCTCCTGCCTCAGCCTGCGGAGCAGCTGGGACTACAGGCGCCCGCCACAACGCCGGGCTATTTTTTAGTTGCAGTTCGGCCGGGGCTGGGTTTGAACCCGCCACCCTCGGTATATGGGGCGGGCACCCTACTCACCGAGCCACAGGCGCCACCCCCGTCCCTGCACTTTTACCCGCAGAGCCCCTCCTCCCCTCTTAGGAGGACCAAGGCGCGTTCCGGTAGGCGTCCAGATGGTCTCTAGGGCGGCCCTCCAGTCGGTGCTCTGGGCCTGCTCCTGGCACCTGACCCTGGCGGCCAGCAGGAGCAGCAGAAGGGTGAGCGCGGGCTGCGGGAGAGGGCCACCTGCGAAGGGTGAGCGCGGGCTGCGGGAGAGGGCCACCGGCGCAGGGCTGGGCTCCTGGGATCCCGCGGGCCGGGTGAGCCCCCAAGGAGCCCCTGGGACGCCCTGCGCGGCAGGGCTGGCCCGGGGTCAGAGGCTGCCGCAGGCTCCGTGCCCACGCCTCCTTCCCAGCCGACCCGCGCACCCTATGTTGTGTATTCTGTTATACAAAAATGCATGTAGACGTGTACACGTGATCGATGCCCCACACCACAGGAGAAAACAGACAACCATAGCCTGGCCACACCCTAAATATTCCTTTAATCTATTCCACTCATCTAAGCCCTTCTAAACTATGGACAGAGCTGAAGACATGGGTTCCCTCCTCCTGAGCCCTCACACCTTCTCCACACTGTCCTATCTCCTGGGGTGAAGTTTGTCCCTTCCAAGCAGCAGGTGGGTGGCGGCGTTCTACCTGTCAACACTACCTCCTTGCAAGCGCTGCTCTTTTTCTGGGTGCTGTGTCTTCCACAGTAGAGGAGAGATACCGTCTGAGAAGTGGGTGTTCTTTCACATTTGGAAAAAAAGGAAGACACCCTTCATTTCTCTGAAGTCAGTAGCATCAGAGCTCTCAAAACTGCACCTCAGTGTGGCAGCCGCTGGTCATGTGGGACTGCTGAAGACGCAGACCTGGATGATGGCTGGTCTGAGTGGAATGTGCTGGAAGCTTAAAGTTCACAGTGATTTTTAAGACTTAGTACCACAAAAAACTATATTAATTATTCTATTGATCACATATTTAAATATTTTCTTTTTTCTTTTCTTCTTTTTTTTTGAGACAGAATCTCACTTTGTTGCCTCACTTTGTATGCTGCGGCATCATAGCTCACGGCAACCTCAAACCCTTGGTTCAAGTGGTTTGTTTTTTGTTTTTTTGTTTTTTTTGAGACAAAGTCTCACTATGTAGCCCTCTATAGAGTGCTGTGATGTCACAGCTCACGTTAACCTCCAACTCTTGTGCTTAAGCGATTCTCTTGCCTCAGCCTCCCAAGTAACTGGGACTACTGGCGGGTGCCACAAAGCCTGGCTATTTTTAGAGATGAGGTCTTGCTCTGGCTCAGGCTAGTCTGGAACCTGTGAGCTCAGGCAATCCACCCCCTCGGCCTCCCACAGTGCTGGGATTACAGGCATGAGCCACCACACCCAGCCTAGATAAATTGATGAATCACATAAATTCATCCAAGTATCAGTCTCAGTCTTGTGCAGGGTGGAGGATTTGTGACAGAAGATAACTTTGTTCTGTATTCTGGTCATCTGGATATTTAGTGAAAAGTTCTCTAAGACAGAATTTAGCAACTCATAGGTGTTTACTGAATGACTTTTTACCATGAAAATAACAATTAAATGACCTACTGTCTGAAATTGACAGTGCCTTACAGTTTCTTTCTTTTTTTGTGTGATGGAATCTCACTCTATTGCCCAGGCTAGAGTGCCATTGCATCATAGCTCACAGCAACCTCAAATTCTTGGACTCAAGCAATCCTCTTGCCTCGGCCTCCCGAGTGGCCGTGCCATGTCAGGCATGTGCCATGACACCTGATTAACTGTTGCATTTTTAGTAGAGATGGGGTGTCCCTCTTACTTTGGCTGGTCTGGAACTCCTGAGCTCAAGCAATCGGCCAGCCTTGGTCTAACAGAGTGCTTGGATTATAGGCATGAGGCCCAGCCCAGCCTGCCTTAGGGTTTCTAGAATATTATTGTTATCAGATAAAAAGGGTCTGGCCATCTGTCACTGTCAGCCAAAATACAGAGACAGGGATGGGTCCACTAAACTTTGTCAGAAGGCCAGCAATTTTGGAGAACAGTGAGAATAGTCTCTCTAAAACTGTTGTTTTTTCATTTTTAAAATTATAGTTTTATATATAATGGTTTATAGTAAAAAACCATAATAACCTTTATTTTAAATAATAAATAGCACAACTCAGGAAGTGCTGAGGAAGCTCAGCATGACACAGCCTCGCACCTGCACCGCGTGTCCCCCACCGCCCGTCCCCAGAGAACCATGGCGGACGGCGGCACTGCCACCAGTGAGGAGGAGTGCAGCCTCCGGGAATGTGAGCTCTATGTGCAGAAGCACAACATTCAGGCACTCCTAAAGGATTCTATTGTGCAGCTGTGCACCGTCCGACCTGAGAGACCAATGGCATTCCTCAAAGAATACTTTAAGAGGTTGGAGAAGGAGGAGGCAAAACAGATTCAGAATCTGCAGAAGGCAGGCACTCGTACAGACTCAAGGGAAGATGAAATCTCTCCTCCTCCACCCAACCCAATGGTTAAGGGTCAGAGACAACGAGGCGCTATCAGCGCCGAAGTCTACACAGAGGAAGATGCTGCTTCATATGTTAGAAAGGTTATACCAAATGATTGTAAGACAATGGCCACTTTAGCCAAAGCCATTGAAAAGAATGTGCTGTTTTCACATCTCGATGATCATGAGAGAAGTGATATTTTTGATGCCATGTTTCCAGTCTCCTTCATTGCAGGAGAAACTGTTATTCAGCAAGGTGATGAAGGGGATAACTTCTATGTGATTGATCAAGGAGAGATGGATGTGTATGTCAACAATGAGTGGGCAACCCATTTTGGGGAATGAGGGAGCTTTGGAGAACTTGCTTTGACTTACGGAACCTCTGAGCAGCCACTGTCAAAGCAAAGACCAGTGTGAAATTGTGGGGTATTGACCGAGACAGCTATTGAAGAATCCTCATGGGAAGCAAAAGATGTATGAGGCGTTCCTTAGTAAAGTGTCTATTTTAGAATCTTCCCATAAGTGGGAACGTCTTACAGTAGCTGATGCATTGGAACCAGTCCAGTTTGATGATGGGCAGAAGATTGTGGTGCAGAGAGAACCAGGAAGAGTTCTTGATTATTTTAGAGGGGTCAGCTGCTGTGCTACAACGTCGTTCAGAAAATGAAGAGTTTGTTGAAGTGGGAAGATCAGGGCCTTCTGATTATTTTGGTGAAATTGCACTACTGATGAATCGTCCTCGAGCTGCCACGGTGGTTGTGTGTGGCCCCGTGAAGTGTGTTAAGCTGGACTGACCTAGATTTGAACGTGTTCTGGGCCCATGCTCAGATATCCTCAAACAAAACATCCAGCAGTACAACAGTTTCATGTCACTGTCTGTTTGAAATCTGCCTCCCGTGCCTCCCTTTTCTCCTCTCCCAGATTCATGCTTCACTCATGCAGACTGCTTTATTTTCCCTATTTGCAGCACCAAGTGGCCACTGGCATCACAGCTTCTTGTCTGTTTATATTAAAAGTCGCTTTTATTGCACCATTTTTAATTTGGAGCATTAACTGAATGCTCATACACAGTTACACAAATAGAGTTCTATAAAGACTTTGCTGTTACTGCTTCTATTTGTGCAGTGTTAGTATTCCACCTGGGCAGTGAGTGCCGTGCTTTTTGGTGAGGGCAGATCCTGCACCAAGTGAATTACCATAAGTAATGACGCAACTGTGCAAGATTTTTTTTTAAGTGACATAATTTTCCAGTTATGAGCTTTTTTAGACTGTGGCCACATATACTGTATTTCTTTATAAAATAAACAATTTCTCATGAAGCCTAAGGATTAGGAAAAATGGATGTAGAAAAAAAAATCCTAGTTTAGTAGAAAGGTATGCGATTAAACTAGTTTTAGGGTTGAAAAATGTCCATTTTGCTAATTATCAGATGGATAGATCAGTTTTTTCTTTTTACCAGAATTTTTGTTTGCCAAGCTAATTTGGCAGGTTTTATTCATATCTTAGTAATGTTTCCTCTCCAATTCTGGAATATTTTAGGTGTGGCTATCTATACCTGCCTTTTGAACTTGAAACCAAATCATAGGTTATATGGGTTATGGTTTAATTACATCTGCCCCAGCTCATAAGTTCTGATTAGACCTTTACCCAGCTAGTGCCAAATACTGATCATAAGGTGCTGAATTGAGAATAAGAATTTGAGGTCTATATCCTTGGTTGTTAACTTAGAACTTTTGGTTAATATACAACCTTCAGTTGACTCCAGTATAATCTTCTGTGTTTATTAAACTCTGATTCCAGGAAACTGGATTTGCTGAGAGTAGGTACAATGGGGGAAATGTCATAACAGAGAAATGAAGGTGATTTTGCTAAAGGGAGAAATGCCAGGTAGACAAAGTTCAGTGTTAGGAATTTTCCTGACTAAATTGACTGGAACGTGAGATTTGGGAAGAAATTTTTTTCTTCGGTTTAGCCTTTTTTTCCTCCTCATGTCAACTAAAATTTCTGGTGTGTTAGGAATGGGGTAGATGTATCTGTGCTGTTTCAGATTGGTCTGAGAGGCCATCCTGCTGAAAGTCCTGCTTTCCTAGCTAGCATTTATTTCTCTGGAAAACTTTTTTAAAAGTAAACTTGTGTTTTGAGTCTTAACTGTTATTTCAGTATTTTCTAGCCTTATGTGTTACATTATTCCAATGAAACCCAATGATTTATTTTTTCTTATTGTTACTGTTTTAAACAAAATTTCACAGTTCTGTAATGTAGGCACTTTTATTTTTATTGTGATTTATATATAAGGTAGGGCTATATTTGGGAGTGACTTGCGAACATTTTCCATCTGTGTGCAGCTGGCTCTGATTATTGATTCCCTCTCTTACCCTTTCCCAAGTAATTTAAATTGGTCATGGTAGAATTTTTTTCATAGATTTGAAAAGCTTTTAGGGTGTTCCTAAGTTTGGAGTATAAATCTGGGGAAAGATGTTTTATTTACATTTTAGTATGGGATAGAAAGCCACTTTCTTACAATATTTTAATTTCCAAAAAATTCTATGTTAAAGAGGGTTTTCTGATCCATACTTTGTGTTTAGCTATCTTTTTATTTTTAAAAATTAAAATACAAATTATGTTCTGATAAGCTTTAAAAAAAAAAAATAGCACACGGGCGGCGTCTGTGGCTCAGTGAGTAGGGCGCCGGCCCCATATGCCGAGGGTGGCAGGTTCAAACCCAGCCCTGGCCAAACTGCAACAACAACAACAACAAAAAAAATAGCTGGGCATTGTGGCCGGTGCCTGTAGTCCCAGCTACTCGGGAGGCTGAGGCAAGAGAATCGCTTAAGCCCAGGAGCTGGAGGTTGCTGTGAGCTGTGTGATGCCACGGCACTCTACCAAAGGGCCATAAAGTGAGACTCTGTCTCTCTATTAAAAAAAAAAAAAAAAAAAAATAGCACAACTCAGTGACAATCTATTAAAGCATTTTCAATTTAAAAGTTAATTTCTGGCTCGGTGCCTGTGGCTCAAGCAGCTAAGGCGCCAGCCACATACACCTGAGCTGGCGGGTTCGAATCCAGCCCAGGCCTGTCAAACAACAAAGATGGCTACAACCAAGAAATAGCCGGGCGTTGTGGCAGGCACCTGTAGTCCCAGCTACTTGGGAGGTGGAGGCAGGAGACTCACTTGAGCCCAGGAGTTGGAGGTTGCTTGAGCTGTGATGCCACAGCACTCTACCCAGGGCAACAGCTTAAGGCTCTGTCTCAAAAAAAAAAAAATAAATAAATAAATAAAAGTTAATTTCTTACTGGAGGCCGAAGCAAGTGGATAGCTTGAGCTCAGGAATTTGAGACCAGCCTGAGTAACAGCGAGACTCTATAGCTACTAAAACTAGAAAAACTGAGGCAAGAAGGATCACTTGAGTCCAAGAGGTGGAGGTTGCTATAAGCTATGAGGACAACATTGCACTCTACCCAAGGCAACAACTCCAGACTCGGTTTCAAAAGAAAAAAGTTAATTAATTTTTTTTTTTTTGAGAGAGAGTCTCACTTTATCACCCTCGGGAGAGTGCCATGGCATCACACAGCTCACAGCAACCTCCAAC